>CAUZXS010004550.1:0-17500 GCA_963585895.1 Sepioteuthis lessoniana | reverse complement strand
GTAGGAAAGATATGAATCTCATAATATATCAGGAAATTTTGACTTGAATGCATTACTACTTTGCACTGGTACACCGAGGAAACATTTAAGTCATGTCAACTACCTGGTTGGTATTTGGAAACGGGACATATTGCTAAATCTGATATGCCTCGACTAGTAAGTGGTCAATAACGGACTCATAGTAAAAATGGTAAAATAATACAATTTTGGACTAGTACGAACATGTCGGTTCAGCTGGTTGATGTTCTTAAGATTTGTGTAAATCTGACAGTGATAAATATCGACTACTCAAATGAAATGTCAGTTGACACTGATCGTTATGAGGTTTCTAATGAAGATTTCTAAAAAAAGAAAATTATAACGAGATATAACATAAGGGAAATCTTGATATATTGTTCATTTAAAGATCAAGTTATGAACTCAACATTAAATCCATCTTTTCATAACCAATAAAGAATTTGAACTGTATACATTGAACTGATTAGATATTCCCGCCTTTTGTGAAATCATCATTTCCATGATTGTTTGTTTTGTTTTTTATATTTTAAATTTTATAATGGGATAGAATGATAATTCTACAAAACGATACTCAAGTTATTGAAATTGGACAATCCAAAAAAGTTATTGGTTTTAAGTTTTCTTCTCCCCCCACAAATCTAGATTTCCTTTTCTATTTTTTTTTTTTTTCTTCGGGGGAGAAAGAGGACTGGTATACTAGAAATGAGTTTACCGTTGGTAAAATTTTATTTTTGTTACAACAGGAAAATACCAAAAAGTTTAGAGGTGATGCTATTTCCTCCTAGCTCTTACCAAATTGAACGAAAGCTGATCTCTTGGTGTCAAGATTCTCTGATGGACTGATAGATTATAACTAGCAAGTTCGATGCTCCCAGGGCACGCAATACTTTTGGCTTTGTGCCAACCAATGGTTATACTACTTGGATTCAAGAATTCCCGTTCAATTAAATTACATGAGTTATGCACTGTCAACTTTATATCAGAATATAAATTTTTAAATGTCAGAAGAAAACCCACTGATCTATTGGATATCCGATGATATAGACGCTTCCATTAAGGAAGAAGTGAAGGATCTTATCAATTATTTCATCGTTATAGGTTTAATCGAGTATTTAGAGGTTTCATAAATGACCTTAAACACAAAAAATAGACGACATTTGCTAATTGGACCGGAAATTGCTTCTCTCTCTAAAAGGATTTGAAGTCTATCGCTCTTAAAAATCAGGATACAATCTGCCAATTATGGTTACATAATTATAAACATAACGAGAATTACTTGTGACTCTTAACTACATATGATGGTAAGACTCCAATTCTTTAGCTCTAGTGGATATGGTATCCCTTTTTTTTGACCCAGATTTGTATCTTTTAGGTACCCATCAAAGATCAAATACATATGCTTGAGATAATGAAGTATTTACCTGTTTAAAATTAGTTTTTCTCCTCAACCTTGTTGCCGACCAAGCTCTGTCTGCTCTACTATCGACTAATAGCTGCAGGAAGAGAAAGATCCAAGTCTTTTACCCTAAGGGTATTAGCACGATTTATTCGACAATGAATACATCATTATGGTATCATGTTTTCGTATGTGATTCTCATTCCCATACTTCTGGCTTTTGTTAAACTTAGTGAAGCTTTTAGTACATAACAACAGAAAGTACAATATGAATATTTCTTTTTTAACGAATGAACAAATTGGGTACCTTTTTGAGCTAAACTGGTCCCGTGGAATTTTCATATTCGCAGCTAATTTTCACTGATTCGCACTTAGACCTACTACTCGGGTAATTTGTTCGAATTTGGGAAATATTGATTTTTTTCTCTATAGTATTAAAATTTGATTCTATTTACAATATCGAAACAATCCTTTACTTCTGACATGCTAGTACGAGTTTTTCGTTTTCTTCTTTCTTTCTTTCTTTCTTTCTTTCTTTTATTATTATTATTATTATTATTATTATTATTATTATTAGTGTCACGATCTGTGCATGTTGTTACTCATCAATCAAATCTGAACTTACAAAAGGAATATGTATATTTCAGATTATCAAAACACTTTTAATATACTTCTGTATTGGTATATTCGTTCAAAGCAACTTTGTCATTATTAGTTTAGTGAGGTAACAAGGCAAGAGACAGTACATTTACGTCTTCCTTTTAGAGGTTGGCATTAGTTGGGTTATTTCATGCCGAAGTCAATTTAACAATCCTCAATTATTATATATAATGCAAAAATTTATTTTCGGGATCATTTTAAACATAAAACACTTCATACTTAATTGCCATATCTGTTGCATACTACACGTAGCCATAATCACCTCAACCACAACTGTGATACAAACAAATTTACAAATGCAAAACACAGTACAAAATACACAGGCGACTCTATTGTTCAGGTGCGAACGTTTTATTAACTTCTGAGTTCAGTTCTTCGACACGAGGAGAGACACAATCCTCACTATGCTGACCATACTCTCTGACCCCACAAACGTGCTACACATCTTGCGGTAAGATCTCAGTCGGTAGAAATCCAAAAAACCCAACTACATCTTCAACTCTCAACTGTATGGCAGAAACTCAACTTCTCATCTCCATAGTCGGAACTCAACTGAATCTTTTTCAAAATCTTCCAAATTCTCAGCCCATCTCTTCTGGGCATGACGTCATCCACACTCTAGCCCCATTTCCTTGGGTTTATTATGACAGTGGTGATTGTCATATCCTTTGCGCGCGAGCGTAAACTGCACCAATTTACTACACACCTGAACTCTTAACCCGGATTGTTCAAAGCCCAACCAAACTAAATGATAATTAATGAAAAATAATTAAAATAAAAAAATCATTCCTTAATTATATAACATATCTATGTTCTTAAAGCCAATGTATCAATGTAATTATAACTCATTTCGACAAAATCTCTGACAGACCGATAGATAAGTATAACCGCTTAGGTTCAGAGTAGACATGAGAAATAGCAACGAAAGGTAAACTCCTCACTAGAGCCACACCATTTGTTGGTGTTTATGTTGTATAACAGAAAGACAACGCTCATGTAGAGAATAATAATCTGCTTTTTTTTTTTTTATTACCCCAAATTTACTGAAGAGTACAGCCAAAGATGATCGAAGACGTTTGAGCTGCAAGTACAGAGTTCGACGGGTACGAATCTTCGGTGGACCTCTTCTTCGGATCAAAATCTTCCTGGTTATATAATATCCGGAAAATTTGGTGGTCACACCTCCTTTAGCCTGCCGCCTACAATTTACGCGGCGTTTCTGCCGAGAACACCTGCGTCCTGTTTACTTTAGGTATCAGGTGCATTTCCTGTAATTTTTGCTCAACCAGGGTCCGACTTCCGCTGATGCATCGACAGATGTCAAAGGGATCTTCGAATCAATATCCATCATTTGAGGAAATCAAAATTTTATTTTCTTATGAGGAGCACTGAAGAAACAGAAGTTACAAACAAGTTGTTTTGTCACTTATATTGTACGGGAGACCTCAAAAGATATTTAATCGGGTGTTCAGTTTTGCGAGGGTTTCCTTTTTTGAAAAAAAAATCATCGCAGGAAGATGATAAACAGTAAAGAAAACGCAATGACCATTTTTTTAAAACTTAGATATATCGTATGTTTCATATATTTCAAATTCTGCTTCGTCCCTAATATACCACAATGATTAACGGAAAAGACCGATAGAACTGGAGTTATGATATCAGTCGTGTTGGCGAGCTTGAGTAAGAAAAAGAAAAACGAGAATAAGTTCAAAAGATCTTTCACACTTTTTTTTATCCGTTAGAAATAACACGATGTAGAGAAATGAGAAAACAGACGTGTTATTGTTGTTATATAATTAAGGAATGATTTTTTATATTAATCATTTTTCGTTAATTATATTTTATCCTTCAGTTTGGTAAGGCTTTGAACTAAGGTGCATAGTTTAGGTGCATAGTCATTGAGTGCAGTTTTACGCTCGTGCGCAAAGGATATGACAATCACCATTGTCATAATAAACCCCCAGACAGGAAATGAGGCTGGATTAACGTAGGGATGACGTCATACCCGGAAGAGATGGTCCTGAGAATTTGAGGATTTTGAGAAGTCTGTTGAGATTGGACCATTGAGGCAAGAGTTGAGTATTCGGCCGTTGAGAGTTGGATTTGTACTGTTAAAAGATGTAGTTGGGTTTTTCGGATTTCTACCGACAGAAATCTTAAACATAACAAGATATGCCGCGCGTCGGTATGGGGTTAGCAGATTAAGAATTGTCTCTCTCTCCTCGAGTCGCCATGAACCAAAGTCTGAAATTAATAAACCCGTTCGTACCTGAACATCAGAGTCCGCCTGCAGTTATATTTGCATTGTATTACTGTTGTTATTGATCTCATCACGGTATACAACAATTGTGAAAGTCTCAAAGCAAGAGATGAAATTTTGTGCATTCCGCTTCGTCATTACCTGTGGTTGTCTAATAGTCAACGGAATGGTCAATGAATCAATTTGCTGTGACTTCAATTCTCATTCGGTGTCTCATACTTCTGGGTTTTTTTCCTAACTTAGAAAATTATTCCGGTGAAAAAAAATCACATTTCAATGAGAATTTTGTTTTTGATTTTAAAAAAAAAAAAAACATACTTGCGAATTTATTGTTGAGTCATACTTTCTGATATCATGACAACGAAATTTCTCATTACTCTGTTGCGAGTTCAAGTTGTGTAATAGATATTCTAATTTTAGAAGATTTGATAAATGGATGGAATGTCCTTTATTTTGATTTGGTTTCATTTTCTTTTCGCTTACAGTGTCTGAAACTGTTTTAATAATTTATATTAGAAGAGTAATACGAATTTCTGTTGCTGTCTTCGTTTGTCTTTAAGTAAATCATACGTTGAAAAAAGTAAATGGCTCAGGCTACACACACACACACACATACTCTTATATTAGATTTTCATGTTTATTAAGTGAATATTCTGACTTTTATCTCGGTTCGAACACTGCCCAATAGACGCACTGAACATTCTTGCGTGTGAGTGTGCATGATCCGACACAACTAATTGTCTACTCAACCTAATAATAGAGCATTGATAGCATCAACCATAATCACTTATTATGGTTTTTAATGTTTTAATATTATCAATGTAGCTTTCGGGTATTTTTGTTTGTTTTCAAGATTGTTAAAAATAAACTTTAAAAGTACTGGAAATTTAATAACATCAAACTATTTCAAAAATCTTTCACGTAAACTGCTTTCCTTTTTGGCGCACAGAAGAAAAATGCCTCTTCATAATCAATCGGATATATATAACCATTCTCATTGCTCTGATCAATGTTCTCTTCTAACACTCTATAGACTACTTTCTATTTGCAAAGTCATGCACTAATATATATACACATAATTCGAATTTTAAAGATCTAATTTTTAGGAGGAAGAAATGAAAACTATAATGGGAAGGACTAGGAGCAACCCATGACTTCAAAAATTAATTCCATTGTTTAGGAATTTCTGGACTATAAATAAGCAGTTATCCGGGATCAAAATTCTTTACAATTTCGTCTTTAACTTCATTTTTAAAAATGTCGCAAATTTCGTTATTTTCTTGTGCCTCCACGTAAAATGCTTACCAAAGCTCCCGAGTTATGATATCCTTGAATGATAAAAAGTATTCCCGACTCCTGCAATAATTCAACCAATGCATGAGATCGACTATATCCGGCATTTGTTTATACCTAACTCTGAAAGACTGATGTAACGCTTTAGAATTTTAAATTATATTAATATTAGATAAAGTAAAAACCAAAATTATTTAGATAAGATTCGGCACTGAATTTTTGTAGCACGAGATTTTCCACTCCTGGGTACAATGTAAATGTTATGCAGCTTGCGTGAATTGATTAGGGAATGTGTGCACAATGTGTGACTGTATTTTCTTTTTCATTATGAATGATGAAAACTGCTAGGATTTAAATTTAAATTTTTCTCTTTTCTTTTCTTCCATTCTCGTCTCGCTCTCTCTTTATTGATATACTGAAATGAACTGAAGTTTTGGCTTCCCCCGAGTGCAGCAACTACTACGATGTTATTTTGCACTTAAATGTTTCTCCTTGGTGTGCGTTCTTTTTCCGTCTCTTTAATCTGATACAATTACATTTCATAAGTTCATAGTTTTCCTTATTTGGTGAATTTTGTCCAGGTACAATGAACATCTACAGAATATTCCCCTATCTTTCATTCGTTTTTATTATGCATGCGCTAGTGTGGTGTTCATATGGAATAGCATCAACAACTGCTATGATGAACGCTTCTTGTAGTGTAGTGGTTAGTGAGATAGGCGAACCGACCATTGTTAACTTCGATTCTCACCGAATCGAGTAAATAACTATTGCTATGATCAAGTGAACTGAAATCACCGACAGGAATTTTGTCCCTAATTCTGGAAATTAAATATTAAAATGTCGATTTATCACTTCAGCCGGAATGTTAAGCAAGCTTTTCACTCTCATTCTCTACTTCTCATGTACTTTTTATTTTGCCTGACCTAACTCGAGTCGCCATCTCTCTCTCTCTCTCTCTCTCTCTTTCGTTTAAATGTATATAGCTTAAACGGCTATAATAATTATTTTATTTCTTCATTTTAAATGAATCTCTCAATATAAAATGAATACCATATTAAGTTTAGTACAGAATAAGGGGCAATGAAAGAAAGGTAGGATGATTGATATGCAAATGTTATTCATAATATATTTAGTATTCTCTTGTGCCTAATTTTTGGAATAATATTGTAACCGTAATTTCGCATATTCGGTGAAGTACCAAATCTTTATTCCTTGAAGTGGATGGACATGTGCCTGGTCCATGGAGACTACATCTCCACGATAGTATCTCCCCATTACACTAAATGTTGAGTCATTGTTTTTTGGGGTTTTTTTTTTTACTGATATCTTTGCAACAAAGGTCATAGAAACGGCAATATTCACTTCTACCCACACAACGGTGCGTTTGGAAAAGTGTCTCATTAAAAACATTTGCTTTTGTTCTCTATACATGGCTAAAGGTTTGATGTATAGTTAACGAATTTGCTATATATTGGAAGATTTTATCGAAAAAATATTCCACATTAAAGCATTCATATTGTACAGAATTTAAATTTCAAAAGAAATAATTGTTTTACTAAAATAATTGCTCACATATAATATTACGAATTAGGCTTCATAACTCTCAATAATTCAATAAATTTTTTTCACATAAAATTAACTTCATGAAACTTAAATATCTAATCACACTTATGTCTTATTCAAATGAGTTATCACTTTGGAACAACAGGTACAGTTAATAACGCAAGTTCTGTTTGATTAGGTCGATTGGTTGTTTTTTGCTTTTGTTTTTTTTTTTTTTTTATGGCATATAAACCATGGTAGGCTATTTAATGCTAAATCCTGTTCATGCAAAATATATATATTAAACATTTTCTTGATAATATTTCTAAAGGAACAGATTTCTTTTTTCTTATTTTTTTAAGTTAAATAGTTTCACGTATTGCCACGTAAAAGTAACAATTTAACGTCAGTCATTTGTTTTCAGTTAAATGATCAGTTATATTTCTAACGATTAAATTTAGCATAAGTCATTTGTTTACACATTATTTAAGTATCAAACGGTTCTGTTTGACATGTAGATAGGACCCTGTCAGGTGTTACCGCGCTGGATCAGAGTGAACCTAAAAGCAATGACAATGAAGAGATATTCCTCATTCCCCTAAACTCCAAGACTGGAGCTTCACCCTCAGATGGTTTTGTTATATCCAGAACATACGTTAGGAGGGCGTCTTACTATACACAATCAGTGTATTCTACAGCTCCAGCTGATTAGGTTTTTATCATTAAGGTTTATTGGACTATTGTCTTCATCTTTATTGTTATTTCCACAATGTTTCGGCCGATATGTCCACCAGCCTTCTTCAGGTGTTTGTCGAACTCGGGAACCTTCACGGAACTTCAAACTACGTCCTTTATTGAATCCACGGGGGTCACCTGTTCTGATTCTGTTAGCCATAACCGGGTACAAGTGTTAAGTATTCTTGTATTGTTACTCGCCTGCAGTCAGGATTGAACCTGCAACCTCCAGATGATTTTCTCCTTAGCTTAGCTTAAAGGTTATAGGCCTTGGTTCCCTATGTGTCCTGCTGGAAAATTCAGTGAATTTTTGGGATTTATAAACTTAATGTTCTTACTTGACTAGGATTACTACTCTTATGTATGATTTTTTTTTTTTTTTACCTGTGCTCATATTCAGATTTTTTTTCACCACAGTATGTCTGCCCTATGTCAAAGGACTAGCTGAAAGGATCTAAAAGATATGTAGTCGACACCCAAACCAGAATATGAAATATCCCGTCACCCCTCAGCATGACTACATCTCCTTGACACTTGCTCCAATCAAACCCTTTCTCTCCCATCCCTCTCAAATTTTACTTTTTTTTGCATCCTCGCTTATTCTTCCCCCTCCTCTCTCTCTCTGAAATCTGATATTATATTGGAATCGTTACTAACAATTGCTTTCTAAAATTCAATTATAATTAAAAAGCAAAGGTAAATATCAAATTTCCATAACTCTGTCACTGCAATATTTAGCAGCACCAGTAGTCTAAATATCATCGCTTACTAACAAATCCTCAGAATTTTCTATTTGAATTTTTAAATTGATTTTCAACGTTAAAGTGAAAATTGTACTGTCCTATAATGGAAAAAGTCAAGGCGCTGACAGGAATTATCTATTTATTTGAATGAAAAATAATATGAAGTTTTAAATGAGTAAAATATTTTCAGTACTTTTAATTTGTTTGTGGCATACTATTTATTTTTGTGTGTGTGTATATATATATATATATATATATATATATATATATATATATATATATATATAAATAAACTAATAATTAAGCAATGTGGTTTCTGTATTACCTTAGGTTCAGCAAGTTTAAACTTTTAAGGATTTGCCTTTATCCCTCATTTTGTTGTGACTCTCTTGAAAAAATATTCTCATCTTTCTAACCACTCTCTAGCATTTTAGCCAAACATTATTACATTCAGACTTCATTCTTAATCACGGAAATTGATACGGTTTCAAAACTTGTGGTCATCTCAACAGCTAGGTCAGTCTAGTAAACTTAAACTCACGAAAACATCAATTTCGAGTGGAGTTTGTAAAATAATTACTTCGTATTTTGTTGTGACTCTCTTGAAAAAATATTCTCATCTTTCTAACCACTCCGGACAATTATCAAAAATATCTAAGTTGATAAATTTTGTGTGCCACTGACTTAGATTTTAAATAATGTGAACTTCATAATATAAAAAATGAAGTGGTAAATCTTTGTGACTTTATTTAATTGTTATATACTGAGCTTGGTTGTGACTCACTGAGAATGCGAATCGAGTCTGAACTTTATGGGGTTTCAAGGTAATTTATGTTGTTTGGTATCTGAATCCAGTCTGGGATATTCTATTTTTACCCCCACGTTATCTTGCTGGTTAAACTTCTTGGATATGAAGGCTGTAAATGAATTATATGAAAGAAAACAGGAAGAGAAGATAGGAGACCAAGATATATTTTATATTATGCCTTTATTTATGGGTTCAACAACCATTCAGTGGATGAGAAAATTCTTCTTGAATACAAATGAAATGGTTGCGTCTCCCAGTCAAAGTGTTAAAATGTGTGAGTTGTTCTTGGGTATATATGTTCGAACTTGGTATTTAAGGCGTTAACAATGTGTTTGACGCTTTTGGGAGATATGTCTAAATCCGGTGTTTTCAGTTGTAGATGTTAAGTCTGTTATATGGTGTCTTAGTTGTGATTTTGACGGTGTTTTTTAGTCGTGGGACGTTAGTAAAAGAGGCGGCTGCTACAAGAGGAAAGGTTAACCAACACTTCGTCTAAAGACGGACGCATGGTGCCTTCCACCAGTCGCAAGAAACATTTAGGTGTTGTCACTGTTAAAAGAGAACAGGATTCTTTCTTTTCCCAAAAGAGTTCCTTCTCTGTGCATGTGTCACCCCTTTTCCTGTCAAGGGCTTCTGGGAGTTTCTGCATTTTTTTATATTTATTTTTAATTTAATTTTGATTTTCTTTTCCTATCCTCTACAACTTATCAGGCGTAGATGATTTAAAAAAACTTACTGTCAGCTAATGTCAGCTTCTTATTCTATACAAAACTTTGGTTAGTCTGGCTCTTAGATCTGTTTGATTCCAGTACCTGCTGTTCCAAAGTGGTCAGTGATTTTTAAACTGAACATACATGGTTGCTTTATTACGGTGATCGGACGGAAACTTGCTTTCCCCGTGACTTGACTAATAAGACATGCACCACATTATTGGGCTTGTAACATTTTTGGAGTTTATTTAAGTGATAAGTTATTTTATGGGGAATTGGTACCTTTTCCTAATAATGACTATGGATTCGAAACTTGGCACGAAAAATACGATTCAAAAGAAAATGATCATATTGATATACTATCCTTATTTGTCTTATTTTTCATCAGCTTAGATACAATGTCCGACAGAATGGAAAAATTATGATTTTTATAAACCAAAATTTGGTTGAGTATTTATTTTAATATAACGTGTTGCTCATTTACGAGTTATGACATATATAATTTGATAAGAACGCTACAAAAACTAAAATTTCTTCGTAGTTACCATAGTAATATGTATAGAAACGTCAATATAGGCTCTACAATAGGCTTGTCACAAGTTTAACTGTGAGAAGGCAAGTCGGAATATGATCGGCCCCGACTGGATTCCTGAGACAATTTTTTACGAAAAGATGCCAACAATGGTCGGACGAAGAAAAAAAAATCACTCTGTTATTCCAAAAATTAGGCACAAGAGAATACTAAATATACGAACCTAATTTTGCCGAAAAAGGCGAAGGAAATCTCGTTCGAAGAGACAAAGATTTTGTCAATAATTTTCGACGAGAGAAACAGTTTGTTCCATACTCGATATAAATATTCAAACATTGTAAAACAAGAGAATGAAGACTGACTTATGCAGGTAATGTAAGTTCTCAAGGTGAATTGTTTAAATTAGGTGACCTTTCAATTGACATGTTTAATCTTTGTCCAGGGACTTACAGCTGTGAAAGATCTTGAATTTTGACGTGGATAGAGCAAGATCCTGAAATTACGCTACGGAAAGTAACGGAGGAATGCCAAAAAGTGATGAATGTAAAGACAATATACGGATCGATGAAAAGAACATTTCTCGCGTCCAAACGATAAGACCAAAATTTACAAAAAATACAGCGAAAACGTCCCTGTGCGATGTTTTTAAAGGATAAGGTTTACTTCGAATGTGGCTATGTCGGTACAAACAGAAAAGAAAGAAGCAAAAACTTTAAACAAAAGTAAATGTTTTCTCCGACAGCGAAACTGAAAATGGTGAAAGAGAAAATATGCAAATACGAAAATAAACGGACATACAGTAAAGTTATTATTAGACACTGGAAGTGGCATTTCTATTGTGAATGAACAAACATGGAAGAAAATGGGTTGTCCACCATTGAGGGGTACCAAAAATAGCTAGAGGTATGTCTGGTGTAAAGATAAATTTCAAAGGCGAATTTAGTTGTAACGTATCATTGAGAATATGGAGAGAACTTTCAAATCAAAAATTTGTTCTTCCACGTACGTCGAACTTATTTGGTACGGATTGGATCGCGCTTTTGATTTATGAGAATTGCCCGTAAATTCATTTTGTAAAATTGTGGACCATGCAGTAAAGAAAAAAAAAAAAAAAAAAAGTCCATTTGAAAAACGATTTTCCACGAATGTTTTCTGAAGGTCTCGGACAATGTACGAAAACCGAGACCAGTATTCAAAGCAAAAAGGAATGTATTATTCTCGGCTCTGGATACAGTAAACGAAGAACTGGAACGTTTAGAGAAAATAGGCGTAATCTCTAAAATTGATTACTCAGAATGAGCGTCACCAACGATATATATGTAAAGAAAAAGAACCAAAAGATCCAAGTATGTGCAGACTTTTCAACCGGATTTAATGACTGTCTTAAAGACCATACATACTCGTTATCCTTACCGGAAGATATTTTCTCTAAGGTAAATTGTGGATGGGTGTTTTCTAAGATGGATCTGCCTGAAGTGTATTTACAACTGAAAGTAGACGAAGAGTGCTCGACGTTATAAGCGAGTAACATGCATAAAGGGCTTTTCAAACTAAAGCGTCTTCCTTTTGGACTAAAGGTTGCACTCAGCTTGTTCCAATAAGTAATGGACATTGTTAGCTGGACTAGAATTTACCACAGCGTATCCTATTAAGTAGTTAAAACGAACAGGACAGAAAACATATCAAGGCAGTGTTTCAGAAGATGGACAAATATAGCTTCAAGCCAGGTTCAGAGAAATGCGAGTTCTTCATGAAGCAGATAAAATATTCAGAGTAAATTATTGACGAGAACGGTAGAAGATCGAACCCAGAAAGGGCGGAAGCTATTAAAATATGCAATCACCAAACAATGCCACCAATCTTCAGGCGGTTTTAGGCTTGGTCAATTATTATTGCATCTACATTCCCAAAATGTATTATCTTAGAACTCCATTGAATGACTAATTGAAAAAAGGTAGAAAATAGATTTTGTCAAAAGAATGTGAGGCCGCTTTCCATAAATCAAAAAGCTATCTGTTATCAGATTTATCGTTAGCTCACTTTGACCCTAAAAAAAGATAATTGTAGCATCTGACGCAAGCAATTATGGGATCGGACCGGTTATTCTTCACAAGTTTAAAGATGGGACCATAGCCCATGCGTCCAGAACTCTATTTCTTGCTGAGAGAAATAATAGCCTGATCGAGAAAGTATGTAACCTACGTGATTAAGGAATTTCACAGGTTCATACACGGGAGGAAATTTACATTACAGACGGATCATTGACCATTGTTAACAATTTTTGGTTCCAAAAAGGGTATACCCACGCACACCACCAACAGTTTACAGCGCTGGGGAATAATCTTAAACTATAATTTTATGATGGAATTCCTATCATCAAAAAAACTACGACACTCCGATGTTTTGTCAAGATTGATCCCAAAATTTTCAGAGCCGTTAGAAGATACGGCGATAGCTGCCTTAAGGGATGAAAAGGAATTATCCGTATTGTTATGCAATTCAATTGGGGAGTTACCTGTAACTTTAGAAAATATCAAAAAGCTGCAGAGAAAGACGAATTCATTTTAAAAAATGAAGAAACGGGTATGTCTGATTGAAAGCCAGTAAAAAAAATTGATCAATTCAATCTGCGAGCAAGTACAACTATATGCAGATAGTAGTAATCAATCTGCGAGCAAGTACAACTATATGCAGATAGTAGTAATAAAAGAAAATCCTGAGAAAATTTCATGTAGGTCATCCAGGCATGACAAGAATGAAGTCATTAATGCGTAGCTATACGTACTGGCCTAGAATGGACCAGGATATTGAAAAAAATGTTTAGTGTAGCGGTTGTCAACTTGCGGCAAAAGCACCACCAATAATTCAGCCATGACCTAAAACGGGTGTTCCGTGGACGAGGTTACACATCGACTACGCTGGATCTCTAAATGGTCATTATTACCTTATAATTATGGACAGTTTCTCCAAGTGGCCTGAAATATTTAAGCATAGACATCCGACACCCACAAATACTGTCAACGTATTAAACGAGCTTTTCAGTCGTTTCGGTACACCAAACATTGGTTAGTGACAACGGGACGCAATTTACCGGCAGAGAATTTAAAGATTTGTATACATCTTTCTCCATAGATCACATTACGACCTCTGTTTACCATCCTAGGTTAAATGGGCATACGAAGAGATTCGTGGACACTTTCAAGAGAGCGCTAAGAAAGTTTTTAGCGATTTACAGAATTACGCAAAATCCAAACATAGATTCAGGCCTCTCACCAGCTGAACTGATGTTCGTAAGAAAAATTTGGTCAGTTTTCGACAGGTTGTTGCCTAGTCCAACGAAAAAAGTTGTAAAAGGAAACTTTGCGACAAAATTTTACAAACCAGGAGGCGGAAAAAGCTTTTGGGAAGACGGAATTATCACTAAAAGACTTGGCAGAGCGATATACAAGCTCAAAGGGAGAAGATTCGAATGTAAAAGACACTTTTAATCAGTTAAGGCCAAGATATATTAAAGATGTCACGCAAAAAGATAAAGAATTGCCAATGGATGTAATAATATATGACGCTTTCGAAATACTAGTTCCTATATCTTCACCTGAACTAATGGAAGTATCTCCATCTCAACCAGTGCGGGACGTACCAGTTCCCCGAAAACTACTGATACCACAAATCCTACCAACACAAAAAGTGGTCAGACTGGATAGCATCAGGAAGGTCGACCCCAAAAAGAGGAGGTATTGAGCAAACTTTCCATGGAAAAATTAACTCAGGAGGCGGTGTTGTAATGGAATATCCCACACCCCCTCTGTCATGGAGTGACATATATGCACACACAGAGTAAGCACGGCATTATGCCTGTCCTTTCTTCGGGGATTAGTATTTATTGTACGTCTCTTGCAATAAAACCCTTTCTTTATACTACAAACGTACTTACTGTTCCTTTCCACTCAAGTACCACCTTGTCTGATTGTATCCCTTTTAAGAATACAACTCAAATATGAGTATGTTCGGTTTTGTTTCATTGACTAATCACAAACAATATTCTTCAAGTATACAAGTATCATTTGAGGATCCATTTCATTGTCAGTTTTGCCGTTTTCCAACGATGAACGTGTTTTGCTAGTAAATCTTTCAAGCGCGTGAAAGAAGAATCTCATGTGGAGCCTTTCGAATCTCCAAGTTTTAAATGTTGTCTGGGTGATGAATTTCATTATACTGGGAGTATACAGGATCGAAAGTGCCTTGGATGGCCATTTTTTTTTCTAAACTATCGAAGTTCTCAATGATGTCTGACAAAGAAAATCTGTAGGTTGTTTCCGTAGAATGGGCTGCCTATAACAACTGTTTTCAGGGCTAGTCTAAATAAAATATTATTTTGTCTCATAGTTTAATTTTTTTTTTCGTTTGCTTTTTATTCTATTGTATATCATCCCATCGAACACAAATAATTTTAAACAGATCTATTTGATCAATAGATGGGACCCAATCAGTTACTAAAATGCGGTGGATCATGGAGAAGCTAAGAGTAATGGCAATGAACAGATACTCTCCGTAATTCCATAAGATGCAGTTAGTGTCATACCCAGGACGCACCATTTATCTATATTTTTGAGGAGGTGTATACATTTCTGTAATGGAGTCTGCCTATTTTAAGCCCCGGCGAAAGATAGAATAACTCCGAAGAACATGTCTGTGTGCCCATTATCAATTTTCACTTGTATTTCTCTCATCCTGTTTAGATTACTGTTTATCAAAGGTTTATTCTTTACGCACTTGAATGCAACTTTTGGTGATCTTTTAAGCTTATCGAAAGTTAGGCAAAGTTCTCTATAGTTACAATTCATTAGAGAAATGATTTTTCTTTTTCTACTTTTTCTCCCTCCCCCCACTTTTGGCTCTAACATGATTATACATAGTATTATTCATAAGTATAGAAATGCTGTGGTATATAATTAGATAGGTCATAAGTCTAAACCTGCTTTCTGTATTCAACTGAACAAAGATTATTACTTTCTCAATAGTGATCAAGGTCCGACATCTTCGTTTTTGGATCACAAACTAATATTATTGTGACCAGCATTCTAGCTTTGCAAGCGGTTTTTACATTTTAATTTGATTGACTGTGGACGATTCATCTTCGAAATCTATGCTTTGGAGTTCGGCAATCAGGAGGCAAGCAAGTGTAAACCAGAGAAAAAAAAGTAAAAAACGGGGAAAACGTCGAAGGAAAACATACATAGGTATCTAAAAAAATTAAAAATCACTTTCTGATTGATTTATAAAGGTACATTTTACTCATTGCTTTCAGAAGTCCATGTGGCGTAATAACTAAAATGCTGGACTGAAACATCGTGAGTTCGATCACTAATCGCGCATTTGCTTTCACGTTCGGACTAATACTCTTTGGGAAATACTCCTGGAAAATATTCGTGAGAAAGATATGAAACTCATTATTTCCCACTCAATAGGTGAAATTGTACCACTCCTGTCATTTAGAGAATTTATCACAACCGGATGCATCTTTATTGTCATATTCACAATGCTCCGGTCAGTGCACCTTCTATGGACTTCTTCAGGTGTTCCTTTTCGAACTCGGGAGCCTACACGGAACTTCAAAGAAGGCCGAAAGATGCATCGGCCGAAAGGTGGTGAATATAGTTATAAGAATAAAGGAGGTGCCCGTAGTGTAATGGTTATCGTCGTAGGAAATGGACACGGCGACACGAGTTCAAATCCTGAACGAGACTGATTGCATTTCACATAGCACTAATACCCTTGGGAAAGGTATGAATCCAATTATTCTCCCTCCAGCTATGGGTAAATAGACTGAGTTCTTCACCCTTGGTAAGGCAACTAGTCTGGGAGAAGGAAAACTTCGAATTCAAACCTGTTAAACTCCGCTTAAAAATTGATCTTGTCATATCCTCCCCGAGCAGAGGGGTTGGTAAATATGGTTATAAAAATAAAGACAACAGTCCGAATACTCTAAATGACAAAAATTATCAAGCTTCATTTCAGAAACTTAGAGTACTGTTCTTCAATCAAGAAAGCTTTGATAAATAACCTACGAAGGTTGATATGCCATAAAACAAAGAAACCAAATTGAACAATCATTTCTTTCAGATCAATAAATAATAATAATAGACTGTATTGGGGCATTATAAGTCACCATTCGTAGTTTATCCCTCTGCTGAGTATGTAGCAAATTCCAAATCCTACAGACAAGGCAAATAGTAAAAAGATCGATTCGGTTGTCTATTTCATGTTTTTATGCAAATACGTCGTGTTGTCAGACAGTGTTTGACACACACACACACACACACACACACACACACACACATATATATATATATATATATATATATATAACCAACTTTACACAAGAAAAATCACACCTACCTAAATGACCAGCGTTTTTCATTCATCTCAACATTTTCTTGGATTACATAAGTCTTTGCCTTGAAGCTTATATTCATATTTTAGGATTTTCCTAGGCATATACATTAATATTAAAAAACAAAAAAACAGATTTATATGATTTGAATTTCGTCGAAAACGAGGAATGATTCAAAATCTCTCGATGAACTAATGGAACGTAGATTCTACACAATGTTTCTAATGTCACGTGACGTATTTTAAAGAAACGAACTCTGATTCATTGATTAAACGGCCAATTTTTCTTGTCATAAACAGTCAACTTTTCTTGTACAACTTTTCCAAATTTTTATATATTTTTACACTTTTTATAAATCCATCTACACTTAACATCTCGAATAAAACCCCTCACTGTCCTGATGATG
>CAUZXS010004549.1:0-134043 GCA_963585895.1 Sepioteuthis lessoniana | reverse complement strand
TTGTTATATAAAGATGTTATACATAATGAGAGAATATGAGGTAGCTTGTTGAAGAGTTGGCTTTTTTTTAAGAGACGTGTCACGTCGGGTTTGGGTTTCATGGGAAACCGGAATCTAGGTCAGTTTTGTCATATTTTCGTGGCTGTAAAAAAAATAAAAATCTTTATTTTAATGGTAAAAGGATTCTAGTATCTGAAGTTTTTTTTTTGTTTTTTTTCGTTATAAACGTTTATACATGGACACCATGAAGGACCTGATAAATCTCGCAGACTCTATTGCTAATATGTTCACTTCCCACTGGGTTTCCCACTATTATGACTCTTTGTCACACTAAGCTTAGTAAACTATCTGCACATACGGATACTGGCCCAGTCGGCTGGTGCTGTAGAATACACCGACTGCATCTCTGCAGGTGGGTAAGACTCCCCCAACGAGTGTCCTGGATATGACACTAAACAATCTGATAGTGAGGTTACAGTAATGCTTGAACTTTAGAGGATGCAGAGTGCTCCTTCATTGCCATCGCTCCTAGGTCCACTCTGGCCCAGAATGGTAGCATCTGATTGGGTCCTATCTATGAGTCAAATAGAACTGTCTGAGATTTAAACTGTGTACTTATGCTAAACTGAATTGTTTGAAATAGAACTATTTGATCACTTAACTGTGTATAAACAAATGACATGTTTAATTGAATTGTTTGATATACATATCAATATTTGGAACCATTTAACTTTGACATGCTAAACTGGATTGTTTGAAATATAACTTTTTGAAGTAAATAGAAGTATTTGTATTTGTATTTTGTGCAAAAAAAAAAAAATGAGCTTAGGCTCGTTTAGAAATGTTATCTACAAAATGTGTATAGAGATCATATATTTGATGTATATGTATAAAAAGGATTTGGCATTAAATGACCTACATTGATTGATATGCCATAAAATCAAACCAAACCAGACCCCCCCCCCAGAAAACAACACATGCAGACACCTGTTAGTATGTGTATATATATATATATATATATATATATAATTCATTCTTAAATTATTTTTCTGTCAAATTTCGACATAAACATTTAAGCTGTATTCTTTTTATGTGAAAAACAAAAAAAAAACAACAACAATGAAATCAGTTGAGTGAATGAGAGAATATGTTTGTATTTGTCTTTGCATATTTGTGTACTTATGTATGTACAAAGTACGATGGATTACTTGACTTCTAAATTACGCAAAAATTAAAATAGCACTGACATTTCACTTTATCAGATATATTTACCAAAATGACATGAAATTATCTTGAAATACTTGAGATTAAATTTATTCAAAGAAATCGCCATTGGCATCAATCACGGCCTCTAAAGAACTTCGGAATCTTCTGCAAGCTTTTCCGTTGGCGTCTTTGTTTAAATTGTTATTTACTGCCATTCTACTTGCTTTTAGCTCATCTTTGGTGTTACACAGTGGTGTTGGTCTCTTGATCAATCGCACCACACACAATAATCAAAGGGATTGCAATCTGGGGAGTAAGGCGGTCAGATGTTAGAGGGGATGTAGTCGCAGAAATTTTCTGAGAGCCAAGACTATTGCCAAACGCAGGGTCTTCTAGCAGCCTCCCTCTCGATCTAGGACAGTACTGCCTCCTCCAGGCACTTATGTCGGCCTCTGTGTTGAGTATGAGGCCTTATATGAAGATGAATAGCGGTATAATGTCACCTTTGTTAGTGGCTATTCCAAATACCATGCGTATTTGGTTTTTATCACTATCAGTGGAGACAGAGCGAGCCAGCGGTTGTTTTGTGAGTTTACCATCTGATCCTGGCAGAAATTTTTCTGAGAGAGAGAAACAAACAAAAACAAATAAGCATATTCGGTTGGAGGATGCTTGAGTTTATTAAAAAGCTTTGTAGCGCGGTCTTCTGATAAAAATTTTCTCTTTCTCATCTTGTATGAGAAATACAGATTATCTTCATGCACTACCAGTTCGATAAGAAACTCCGACATTCCCATGTCCCTTGCTATGGACCTGGTTGACTTCCTGGAATCATTGTCAATTATGTCCTCGATGTCAGCAAGAGATTCGTGTGTCTTTTTCTTATCAGAACGATCAGATTGAGGCTTTCGAACTGCTTGTATCTTCGTAATCACTATTGGACTCATCCAACACTTTTCGAATCCTCCGCACTGTTCTCTGACTGACACCAAACACTGTGAAATCTTCGGGCTTCCTGCGTAAATGCCAAAAGTACAGCATGCCGTTTCCAAATTTCTAGAAGAGCGAATTGCATCATGGTGCTACTTTCCTCACTGACCTTTTGCTGCACAGTAGAAAAAACCTGACACGAAGAAAGCACACATATGAAATTAATTATTTAAAATGGCGAAAATTTCCCCATCCCATCCTCTCTGTGTGTGTATGAGTATGAGCGTGTATATGTATATTGGTATGTATGAGCGTGTATTTTTTTGTACATACAACTATGTATGTGTGCACATTTTATTTCTGACAATAACATCATACCTTTTAGATAATTCTATAAAAGGACTGGTATATGGATCCATCGTTCAAAGAAAAAATTCAACTAAATCTGCATTTTCCACTTAGTATGAGTAAGCAAGTGTTAAAACGCACCATTAAAATTCGGCGTATATTTTCGATACCCACCTCCCCCCACGTAGAAAAAGTGCTTTAAACCATGTACATTGGAAGACAAAACCGTTTAAATCAGTTGTAATCTTCATTTCACGGAATATTTTGTTCAGAAAAAATATCTTGGGACGAGGCATTTTGATAACAATTGAAATTATCAAGACAAAACTAGGAACATTGTACTTGAATCAGGGAAACATTTCATTTCTATGTTTATTGGTTTGAATTTAAAATCTATAGAACGATGGATTTTGTGTTTTTAAAATTTAAAAAAAATTCTTTCTTCTGATGCATGATACGTCATCCACTTAAGTGCGTTATATGCGAGCCGCATATGGGATTGACTCGGCTCTAGCGTCTCGGGCAATGTAAACTTCAGTAGTCTTAAGTATTGGGTTATTTTTTCCTTTCTAGAAATTTCACAGTTTAATTTATTCTTAAGAATTATATTATAAGAACTGGAGTTAAGAAAAGTTTTTACGAAAGATTGCTCGATATTATTATAGCAGATCAGGTATAAAGCCTATAGTAGAATTATGAACGCTATAATTATTATCATAACTTACTGTGTCCATAATTATGATATATATATATATATATATATATATATATATATATATATATATATAAATTCCAGAAGTATATTTGATAGATAAACTACTGAAAATTATTTTTCTCGTTCCAGACTTTATGATAATATTTTTCATCAAAGTTTTTCCCTTTTGAGCGTTCGGACTATTCAATGTTGGATTGCACAACTTTTATTTCTAAAGAATGAAATTAATATTTAGAATTTAAACAATCAAATTTGCTAATAATTTTAAATATTAATAGACTATTGCTGCATCCCAGCATCTTTAACTGCATCAATATCATATCTGGTTGTGGAAATTTTTTGTATACATATTTGCTTTTTGAATATAATCAAATTTTATGGAATCAGAAAAAATGTTTATAAATTGTTTTCGTATTTCCGTGAAAGTGAAATAAGGTAGTAGAGAGCGGTTGGTTGGGGTAGTTGTCGTGGTGAAAGTGTCACGAGGAGAGCTGATGTGTTAAAAATTAATTTCGTTAGTAGGTTCAACTCATGTTGCAAAAGCACATGTCGTGTACTTGCTTGGTTATGTTCACTTAACTTAGTCTATGTATCCCTTAAGTGTGACGCACACCAAGTTCCGAGAACAAAGTTAAGAGGATTAATACAAGGTTATTTATATATAAAGTTTGTTTTACAAAGAGAAAATAAATACTTATTTTCTCGTTGTAAAACAAACCTAAATATAGGAATTAAAAGTTTATTACAATAATCAAGTAAAATGTAATAGTTCGTACATAGCATAATATATTCTCACTTTAGCAGATTGTGCCACTTATGTAGACAATGTAGAAAATTCCAGGTTGTGAGGAAGTGTTAAGGCTTTGGCTGTTACAACTCAAATAGAGAAGAGGTTTTGAATCCTAATACAAATACGATGAAGAGAGCAGGGAGAAGGAAAAAGAAGCAAGATAACTAAATTGGAAAGCAAGCGTGGTCCAGAAATTCCCTTACAACTTCTCCTCGCCCCACGTACCTCCCTACTCAGACCCATGTTATTGTGACCACTCTGATTTCACATAAAAAAATTATGACCATTTTCTTTCAATTTAATACATTTTTCTATGATTACATTTGTATTCAGAAATTTTTTCGCAGACAGATGATAGGCGCCCTTTAGCACTTGGTGCCCTTGGCGACTGCCTGTGATAATGGTATCTTGGACTGGTCCTGGCTGTATATATTAATGATGTAGCACAATGAAAAATTTTCTCTGTAAAGTAGATCGATATATATGTAAATCTGCCACATTGTGTTCATAAAACCCTTTTACAGAACCCCAAATAATGATGACATCTAACTTAAACATCCTTTAAAATTGTTCTTGCTACTGCTGGTCATTCTTGCTATATTTGTTGCTATTGTTGTCATTTATTATTTGTTAAAATGTGTCTTCACTTGACTAAAATACCTGAGGGATTTTAATATTGCTATGACTGGTTATTATGTTGATATCATTATTGTTATTATTAGTAGTAGTATTATTATGATTACTAATTTATTTTTATTCATCAATTTCAAATCAGTTGCAACTGGTGATTTTCTAGCTATTTTTCTCATCATATTTCTTTCATCTGCACAACAAAAATGTGAAATACTCTGACAAAAATACATTGCAACATTCAGAATATGTGTTTCAATTTATTCAAGATTAAACATACAGTAAGTGATCAGATATTCAGATTAATATGTGTACAAGTTCTAAAATAGGGTCTATCAACCATGCTTAAATCTCATATTAATAAACTGTATATCATCTTTGGACGTTTATGCCGACCTGTATTCTCTTGCAGACCGTGTACATCTCAAGATAGTCGAAGTTTTGAAAATTCTACTCAAATATCTCCATCGGTATCGTCCTTGAGGGTGTTGCAATTTTATTTTTTGTCAGTGTATAAAAAGAAAAAAAAATGTAAATGTGATTTGTTTCTGAAATTTGTTGAATGTATATTTTGCTTTTTAGTAGATTTAGTTATTTCCAGAATTGGTTTATGAAGCAGATATCTCCGCCGACAATATATGAGAGAGAGAGAATGAATGAATGAATTTGTGTGTAGCGCAGAAGTCTGGAACCCATAAGTAGTTTTATATGGGAAATATTTCTAGAAGAGTATATTATTTAGTGACTAATGTTTTACCTAAATAACGCAATTTCAATCATTTTTGGCCAAGACTCTTTTCAGACCTTATCTTAGGTTCCCTTCTAAAAACATAGTGGCAACAAGAACAGATTGGTAAAAAATTATATATTATTGAATACTGAGGAGACGTCAACGTTCTAATATACAAGACAAAACTTAATATAAAAAAGACTATGAATAAAAAGACTGTATAAATTCAAAGCTCCAATCAGACCGAAGAGAATCTTTGAACTTGGTGCTTTTAAGCTAGGCTCTAAATTATACAATGACAGTCTAAAATCATCTTTCGTCACTATAAAAATTCCGTACCTTATTGATTTATTAATCATTCGAGGAAATATGGGAAAAGACTGCTCATTGTTATCCGTTGCTGTTTGTATTGTACTACGAACGCAGTTGTGGCTTCCTTTATTATTTTCAGTCCCATAGCCTTCTTCAAATCTTCCCAAGCATCCATGACAACTATTAAATAGCCATTGAGAACTGCTGATTCAAATGATTCGATTAGATGTTGTAGAATTCGTCATCGAGTAATCACGTTGTTTTAATCAGATGTGGCATTTTGTAATGAATATTCGCACTTTTCTAAATGGAACATTCCCAGAGAAATCAATAGAACAACGTCAGCCCTATTGAATGGTCACCCACATCTTCAGATTTTACTCCTTTCGTTTATTTCATTTATTTTCATTTCCTTTTTTTAGTGGTAAACCAGAAATCAATGATCTACACAAACAGACTTGGAACAATTCTGGTGCTAAAGAAATGAACGCCATACGGATAGGATTCTTATGACAAACGAGTGTTTAGAATAATATATATTTACACAACAAATTCTCTTTTAGATATGTTTTCATTAAATATAACAAAGAAGGATTGTTTAATCTATAAATGAATTATTGTAGAGAATGTAGAATAAAAAATCAAGTTACTCCCATTAGAAATGAATTTAAAGACAATTCGTATAACAATATATTTTTTATTGTGGGGGCAGCCAGATTGGAAAGAAGATACAATAATAAAAGATTCTACATAGAATAATGAGAAAATAATTATATAGGAATAAAAGGTTTATTATAATGATCAGGTATTATAAAACAGTTCGTAGACAGAATAATTTACTCTCAATTGAGCTGATTGTGCCATGTATGTAATCAATGCTGAAAGTTCCTGGATGTGAGGGGTGTTAAGACAACTCAAAGAGGATAGAGAAGAGGTTTTGAATCGCTATCAAAAAGACCGTGAAGAGAGTAAGTAAAGTGAAGAAAAAATTAAACTGGAAGGCAAGCGTGATCCAGAAATTCCCTTGTCTCCCCTCTTCTTAATTCCCCTCCCAGAAACCAATTCCTAATGTCACAGGCACATGATAGGTGCCTTCTATTATTGGTTGACGGACGGATTAGTCCACATCTTCCTCCTTAGTGGGTCTAGTGGAAAAGAGGTCAAGAATCACACCTTTTCTCTAAAGGAGGCGTTGCTATGCTTACACATCGTCGCCTCTTAATGTTTGTCTAAAAGGTCATTCTTGTAGGTAATCTCACTTGTCCACTTAGTAACATTAGGTATTGTAAGTGACTTGAGGCTAGTGTGCAAGACGAAGCAAAACTTAGTAAATGGCAACAAAGACTTTTATTAAATTTTCCTACCGGTGAGTAAGATGAGCCAAATGATGATCAAGGCTGTATAACACCCCACTCCAAACTTAAGTTGGAATTCGTGTACTTCTGACCAAATGAAATTGGTCTTACGGCATGTTACTGAAGTTATTTTTTCAAGGGAGACAAATACTATTTTTAATATTCATAAATCATTTACCTAACAATATAAAATCAGAAACAAAACTATTTGCTGATGATATCAAACTGCTTGTTAGACCATTGCCGAAAGAAACAAGACAGATTTATCTCAATAAATTGTCATATTGGGAAGATACATGAAAATTAAGTTTTGTTAAGTATCACATATTGGATCCAAAAACATTAAACGAGAATATGAATTAAGCAACAGAGAAATCAAAAATGAATGAGGAATGCGATTTAGCGGTTGGCTTTGTTGATGCATTATTTAAAGATGACAATCATATTTTGTCTTTTGTATCGAAAGCAAATGAAATAATTGGCTGAATGATTAGAAATTTTATTTTAAGGTAGACAAATATTGTTTTAAAAAAATATAAAACACTAATTTTGTATTCAGGCTTGGGCTCCAGTGTCGAGATATATAAATTGGAGTGCATAGAAAGAGCCTTGACAAAAATAATTAAAAAAAGTAAAAGAATCCATTTACAGTAAAAGATTGGAGAAAGAATGAACAACCTTTTAAGAAAGAAGAACGAGAGATGATCTAATTGAAACTTTCGAAATAATCAATAGAATTTCTAATTATGGTAGATACTTTCCCAATATTTCTTCTTGAACAGGAAATTTACTGTCTAGGCGAATTTCAAAAAACGTAGTCTACTAACCAATTGGATATATTTTTGGAACAAGGTGCTTAATCAGATTAAAAACAGCAATAATGTTGACAATTCTAAGATTAAATTGATTGATTTTTGAAAGGGAATTCAAAGGGAAATTTTTGCGAACTATCGGATGAATTATGTAACAGAATTTGATTTGCATACAAATATTGTATTAATTGTGTAGGTGTTCTTTGAAAAAATACTTTTTTTTAAAAAGTTGATGTGAGAAGATAGTAAAACGCAGAAATGCCCTAGTGTATAAAAAAAACAAAATAATAATGATGATAATGTTAACCATTGTTGGGTTATTTAATGCTGAAGTCAGTCTTTATTTCTTTGAAAGTAATGATTTGGTTTTAAGTAACTATTTCTATTCAATAATAATAATAATTTATAAACAACTACATCTTCAAGTAATTGCTTCTAATATAAATAATTTGTACACAATTATACGGTTTCAAGTATTCCTATTTAATACTGACAATTCGCAAACAGTTATATGGTTTCAAGAAATCATTCCTATTTAATAATGATAATAATAATAATAATAATTTGTTTTAATAAAACAAAACAGATGATTTTTGGAGTACGCATTTTAGAATGTATATTTAGGCAACAAACTTTTTTTGACAGGTTTCATTAAATAGGGATGTAAAGGAATTTTTATTTATTTAGTTATATATCAAGTTTTTTTCTGCCGGTGTGTAAGATATCTAAATATTGATTAGGTCTGTATAGAAACTGTCTAAAGTTATTTTTTTAGTTCGAGTTTGGGTATTTTCGACTACCGATCGTCATTATTAAGTATGTAAGTTGTCGTAGTGTTGCGTTCGAAATAAAAAAAAAATGTGGTGTTATCAAGACAAGTTCTCATTATGGATTTATAAAATCATCGCATTATCCGTTTACACGGGTTAAAACTGTCGTACTAAGAATAAAGTTTGAAAATAATCCATTTGTTGACAGGAAGAATTTGAAAAACAAACAATTCTTGTTTCCCGCCAGATCGTCAAGGTTTAGCAGAGATGAATCTGTTCAGTTCTTAGATGAGTGACCACTTAGTAACTGCAGGTGGCTTTCAAACTTTTTCGATCTGGGACACTTTTCTATTTTAGGGTCTATCTCGTGAGCCCCCACATAAATAAGAATGAAATCACGTGCCCCCCCAACATTTTTATTGAGTAATGGCATTTAGTGAGAAAGATGTGCGTGTTTGGCTCAAATTGTAAATTATTGCTAATATTTTGGAGAATGATACGCACAATTCACTTTATGCAACAAATCTAGATTGGTATTTGCAGAAAATGCTGTTTCGCGTAAATGTGTTGTTGCAAAAGAAAGCAGCATTTTGACCGCCTTATGAGACAACACTGAATACTAAGAAGTCACAATAAGCCCAAATTTTGGGAGTTGTTTCTGTTAAAACGGAATTTTTATAGGTGTGTACTAGAAAAACGAATTTGAGGTTTAATCCCTTAAATAGACATTTAATAGACATTTTCAAGATACTCTTGCAGTATATGTATACTTCTGCTGTTGACGTTGAAGACCCCTCGTGGTACTCGGACCACAGATTGAAAAACATTGCTGTAAGCAACTTACGGCTCGTGTGTCAGACTGAGCAAAGCTTAGTAAAAAAAAAAAAAAAAAAATAAAAAAAAATAAAACCAAAACCAAACCAAACCAACAACAATTCTTATGCGTCATATTTAATGAAACATGTTTGTAAGATTTTAGATGTCGAGGAATGTCATTTCAAACTCTTATTGTAAATACGGAAACATTGATTTTAAAATAATTTAGTCGTTGGTGATTATTCAATCTAATTCAATCCTAAACTAAACTTTGTTTTCATTATAAACCTCAAGATGTTGGATCTAGACTTCTGCAACACCACACACACACACACACACACACACACATATATATATATATATATAACCCATGTATTTAAGTGGATGATATCATGCGTTATTTTACTTTCTGTATCCAATCTGCTTTTGTGTATAAAAAAAGTTTTATTCCTATAATGAGATGCACAACCATTTGACCACTGGAACCGGGAGAAAAATTCCTCACTGAGATTATTCAATGGGAATGTCTAGAAAATAGAAAAAAAAAAAGATATTTCTCAGTAATCGTGCAGGGGGTATAAAACTCCATTTGAATTCTTTCTGATGTTAATGTCTGGAAACTTGAAAATATATTTGGTTTGATTTAATTTTTCTTGAGCTAAACGCTAAAAATGAAATGAAGAGACATATTAGAATAATTACAAAGTAATAAATTCTTAGTCAATAAAAATTCTTTCTTTACGCTATAAATCTTATGACCAACTATTAAAAACATCCCTTAATCTATTTTTGCGACGAGGTTTTCAGTAAGCATTTAAATCGACTGATAAATATTCAACTTGTTGGCCTGGTATTTCGTGTTAAGCACTTTTTTATCAGACACCGTAAGACCCATATTTTGGGTTGGTTGAGCGTTATTTTGTTTTGATTGATTTCGTATTGAAAGTTATTTTACTATGCACTATAAGCCCAATATTTCCTGGGATTTACACTCCCCTCACCCCTAACCCTGCCATTGCAAAATGTGACATGAAGTTGGATGGGCAGTGACATTTGATGTTCAATTGAACATCAAACGCCAATTTGAATAATTGTATTGAACAGGAAACAGCTACCATAAAATATCAAATACAAAATATTGATTATCAATTATCATCATTATTAATACGGCTGTATCTTTTAAAAATATCGAGCACACTGCAGAAAACAAGAAAAACATGAACAGAAACGTTCATCGAGTGAGCTTATGTTTATATATCTGAAGCACACCTGAATATAGTGTACGTGAAACTCCGAGTTGTGAGTGGGCTTTGTTTATCTTGTTTTATCTTATAATTGAAATATGGTAATATTACTCTTTATCTTTGTGCATATAACAACGTTTTAATGACTGCGACTGCTTTTGCGGTAAATTATTTATATATATACTAAGTGAAGAGATTTCAAGGCAGGAAAAGCGACGTTAGTTACAAATTTTGTTGCAAGTACCGTATTTGCCGGTGTATAACATACATTTTGTTCCTTTAAAAGGCCTTCTTAATGGTCCTTTAAAATACTGCTGTGTGTTTTACGCAAAAGCAACTTTTTATTGTCAAATTATTTTCCTAAAAAATTAAATATTTTTAGAATGATCTTGCTTGTAAATTAAGGTATACTATATAAAGAAAAAATTACATGTATCTATATTTAATTATTAAATTAACATATACCATCACGATCCAAATAATTTGATTTATTTGGTCTGTGATAAAAGGAACAGAGCAGTCAGTTGTCTCCCAAGTGAGGATTGTTCTTGGCAAAAACCTCACAAGTGAGAGTTGACTCTCAGATTGGCGCCTATTTCACCTGATGTTGCCGATTCACATGCAAGTTTTTCTCTTTGCTCAATAGCAACACAAAGTGAAATGTTGAGCTCTTTTTTTCCCCCTTTTTTTATTTGATTTTATTTTGAAACACCAATATTTTTCCATAGATGTATTCATTACACTGATATGGCATAAGAAAACTTGAATTTGAATATAATCTCTTTATCTAAAGAGAACATTCCAAATTAAGGTACGTGTTATACTAGTGTGCGTTTTACATGCTGACAGACTAATTATTTGTGAAAGCAAAAGAGAAAAAGAACAATCAAAATATCTCATAGTTGGTGGTAATATAAGGTTGACAATGTCATTTTGTCAAACACTTGTTTCCGTGGTTGTTGGCTGCGTATCTCAAACTCCCGGGGCTTAAGATAGAATTAAAAAAAATGTAAACAGATAACCCCGTGCATAAACACAGACACACATCCAGAGGGCCATGTCTGGATGGAATTAAAAATGAAAAATAAAAAAAAACACTTGACATATAAAACTGTGATAAAATTGAACACTTAGATCAAAAAAGAAAAAAAAAAAAAGAAAAAACTGTAGAGATTTTATTATAAAAAAATGAAATGTTTTGATTGTTTATAACAAAAGAAATCATTGTAAAAGCAAGTGGTGATATAATTTCTGATTTGTGAATTTTGTTTCAAGTCTTTGTACAACTTTTATTTTCCTTTTTGATTTTCAGGTCAGTGTTCAAATTTCACGCGTCTATAATTGTCACAAACATTCTTAAAACATTCTATTTATTTTGGATGAAGCATTGTGGATCGTCTTTATATTATCAAATTTTTATCATGTTTGCATGTATGTAACTGTAATCCAGCAAAAAATACACTTCATAGCGAGATTTTTGTTAGAGCAACCCACTAAAATACTCTGACTCATAGAGTAAGGCAATTTCCATTCAATTTTGTGACTAAATAGTAACTTTTCGAACGTCATATCTATTTATCTATCTATCTCTAAAATTTTTATATATATATATATATATATATATATATATATATATATATATATATATATATATGTGTGTGTGTGTGTGTGTGTGTGTGTGTGTGTGTGTGTGTGTGTGTGTGTGTGTGTGTGTAACTGTTACTGTACATCGTTAGGAGATTCTATTACAACAATACTTATGAAATGTTCTTAGAGAATAAAGCAATATCCAATCCAATTTGCCATGATGATGGGCTGTAGTAGTGGTTGGGGTCCGATTGAACGTCATTTTTTAATCATTCAGTTTCTCGATATAATGGAGACAACAATGAAAGACGAATTAGAATGTGTTATTCCTTCCTAAATAGAAGCATCAATAGCATATAAAACGATTGACAATGCTTTATCACAATTATAAAAAATGAATAAATTTTGTTATTGCTATTAACACTATTAGTGTGTAAAATGAATAACAATAAACATTGCGCTGACCAAAAGGATACAAGTAGATAATGAATCATAGGTGTGATTTAGTCTTCTGCGATGTTAATTGCTCTCTTAACTTAGTTGATAAAGCAGATGGTAAGTATAAACAGTCTTCTCCAAAGCAAAGGTGACGTGAGTTCAATTCTCAACAAAAGTTTATTCTCTATTATTGTCTCCGGTACGCATTTTTTCTCGCTCTCACAGAAATGACGACCTAAGTGAGTTGCGATAAAATGCAATTAGAACGAAAGAACATAAAAAAAAAGATACTAGTAAAAAATTATAATTTTCTTATTAAAAACAATGTTTAAAGAATTGCAGCGTACCAACAAAGGAAAAAAACTTTTATAGGGTTGTGTTGATGACAGTTATTACTAATGTTAATACAATTACTTTATCATGAAATTTATTAGATGTTAGGAGAGTTATTTGTATTACCTGCCCCTGAGCAGTTCTTTTACTATCAGGGCTTATGGGACAAGTTTCAAATTCGTATACACTACGTATTTCTTGTATGATTGTCGGGTTTGATATAGAGCTTTGCTTGTAACCCTGCTTGAGCTTTTAAATACATACCGTCAGCTGAGGTCCATTTTAAATCGTACGCATGTAAACGTTATATATAATCTCTCTTTTTTGCGTCTTCATGGGTGATGAAGAAAGAGGTTGAAATTTGACTTTGTATGTGTGTATGTGGTGGGGCCATATCGTAACTTGAGTTCAAAATCCTAGATGAGAAAAGCTCTACTCAAGTGCAGCTATTCCAAATAATTTCCCTTTGAGGAAAGCAGATAAAAATTTCTTCATTCCTTCGCTTTTATTTAATTGTTTGATATCTAAAAGACAAAAAAGAAAAAAACTGTAAAGAGCCATTTTTTGTAATATAGAAATTTGAATACTAACCTTAAATCATTAAAAAAATTTAAAAAGAAAAAAAACAAAAAACTTTTGTGTTAAAAAATCTGGGAAAACTGCCGATCTTGTTGTTAATTCAGAGAAAATGTTTCACCGTTTCTTGTAGAATATTTTCGGCTGAATTTTTTATAAATTGATTTATTTCTACGCAGCATTTAAAGTAATTTATTTTATTTTCACAAGTGATGAATATAATAATTTTTTGCCTGAAAACCATACGCTTATGCGAGGTGCAAGGCAAGAACACAGAGAAGTTAAATTAGCCAAATGGTTGGATATGTGAAATTTTAGGCGAGACAACTGAGATGCTAGACAAAATAGCCGTTCTATTGGGTAGAACTTATATATATATATATATATTTGAACTTGTAATACAATACACAGTCACTCGCAAACAAGTATTTATCTATCTATCTATCTGTCTGTCTGTCTATCTGTCTCTCCATATATATACACATATAAGTCTTGAAACATATTTTTGAAATAGACACTTTAATATATAAGAAGACCTTTATTAGAAAAGCAGAATAAATATTAAGGAGGTCACCTGCGGAAGATTCCAAAAATGTGTTAACAGAGATGGTGAACTGGTAGAGACTGCTTGAAATCATATCATAAAGATACTCCTATAGCAGATTTTAATCAGTCTCTCTCTCTCTCTCTCTCTCTCTCTCTCTATCAATCTATATATATATATATATATATATATATATATATATATATATATATATATATATATATACGTGGTGCATTCAATAAGTTTTCAGACTTTTTTGTACAGGCATTTAAAATTGTCGCAAACTCTTGAAAATTCACTATGTTATTGCTATACATCTTATGAGATGACTGACCAATTTTTATGATTTCAGGTTCAAATGAACAGCTACAGCAGCAGTTGGAATAAACCCTATTAAAGCCTGATTGTCACAGCTGGTGAATTTCAAAAATGCAATCTGGATATGAGGACACTTTAGAAGAACGATATGCAATAAAATTCTGTTTTAAACTTGGGAAAAATGCCACAGAAACGTATGAAATGCTTCAGACTGCTTTTCGACCATCTTGCATGAGTTTTTGAGTGGCATAAGAGACTCAAGGAAGGCAGGGAGTCTGTGAGAGATGATGAGAGGTGTGGGAGGAGTAAGGAAGTCAGAACACCCGAGTTGATTGGCCAAAGGGTTAGGGTTAGGATTACTACGTTGAGGTTTTAAGGGAGTTCAGGAAGAGATTCCTTGGGAAGAGGCCAGCACTCTTGAAATCGGGTCAGTGGCATTTCCACCTGGACAATGCACCCGTTCACAGCTCCATCCTTGTCACTGGCTATTTGACCAAGATGGGAATCAAGACAGTTCCTCAGCCTCCCTATAGTGCAGACGTTGGTCCCTGTGACTTTTAGTTATTCCCTAAGCTCAGAGGCTGTCGTTATGAGACAATTGAGGAGAAGAAAGAGGCTGTGACGAAGGTCATTGACTCGCCCCCACAAGAGGACTTCCATGGGGCCTTCCAGAAGTTGTTGGAACGGTACAACAAGTGCATTGCAGCTGGAGGAGATTACTTCGAAGGGGGACTAGAGTTTCATGTGTGTACTCTCAATAAAAGTGCCCATATGAAAAAAGTCTGGAAACTTATTTAATGATACTCGTATATATATATTTTTTTCTATTAAAAAAACAACAACAAAGATAAATTTATTTCCATCCTGTTAAAAGCATTGATATAAATCAATGCTTTTAAAAAATTAGCGGGATTTTTTCAGATCAAACAAGAAATGGATTAAAATAATTTTTTTTCATATTTACAACCAGACTAAGACCTTCCCCCCCCCCCGCAAAAAAAACTTATTTCTCGAATGTATTAAAGCAAGTCTAAACCTTGATGTAACAATAAGTATCAAATTATTATAGGATGTAAAATAACATCCAGTTTCATCATACTTCAAATTTAACAGAGGCAAAATTTACAGTTATATACAGTTACAGTACATGTCAAAAATTCAAACATTTATAAAATTATATTTTTGTATATAAATTTGTATCATCAAAATGGACTAAAAAATTAAAAACTAATGTTAATTATGGTAACCCCCCACCAAGTTACAATAATAGAATAAAAATCACTAATATAAATTAAAAATTTTAATTCATTTACCAATTTAATAAATCATAGTTATTCATTTTCTGTTTATTTATTTATTCACTTATTTTTGAAAATAGTCTAAATTTATTTTTAATCTAGCTATTAAATCACATCTCTGATTTAATAAGTTACTAGAATCAAAGTATAACATAATTTGTATCTTTTCTTCCAGAGACCATCTACCATATATATATATATATATATATATATATATATATATATATATATATATATATAATGGCGCAAATTAGATGCGCACTTTTAACAATATTGTAATGGAGTGTTCGGAAAGTAATAACGTTTTACCACAGATAATAAGAAAACAAAATTAAAGTTAAATTCGGTAAATATTTGATTCTACTTTTAAAAAAATCTGAGTATTTTCCCGACAAAAAAGTTTGAAAGACCGTTTGCAACTTGATCAAAACAAATGAAAATCTGAAAGCGCTAAATCTGTTGAGTATGGAGGATGTGAAAGAACTTCTCATCCTAAAGATCTTATCTTTTCTTGGGTTTTTGAGGGCTGCCGTCCCTAAAAAGGGAGCTGATTACATTTTTTATGATAATATTTATATAAATTTAACTTTGATTTCTTTTTATATTATTTCTGATATAACGTCATTACTTTCCGAATACCCAAATACATTAAAATTTCTTGGTTGGTTTTGGTTTCTTTGTTTAAAGACATATCAACCTTCGTGGGTTATCTAAAGCCAAAACCATCCTTACAGATAACAATTGTGGTACAATTTAACAAATAGATGGGACAGTGCTAAAAGGTTTCAAACCTTTCCTAAGTGTATTAATTCGAAAATGAACGTAATGGCGCGATTGAAGCTCGGATTCTCTTACTACGGTGTCTCTCTAGCACTTTAGATATTACTGGATACAACATCTCTGGCCTCAGGGGGCCGTCCCCCCAGGCTTTAACCCTCTTCGGAGGGGCTGGGTTTACCGCCCGGCGCCTAAGGCGCTCCAAAAAGGGGGATGCTGACGGGGCCCGAAGCATTTTTGGAACTGCCTGTCGTGTTGGGCTTCGGTCCTGCGATCGGACCCACCCTAAAAACGTCCTTGTGCCACATTCTTACGCTGGTGGGGCGTAGGATAAATAGAGTACTTTAGATATTACGCTTCTGAAATTATTTACATAATATTTATTTATATATGTACTCGTATATACACATAAGTGCTATGTAAAAGATATTTGGAAAGAATGAATCAATCTCTCTCTTCCTATATATATATATATATATATATATATATATATATATATATATATATATATATATATATACATATATATAGTGCTGCCTGTATATATTTGGACAAATAGATAATTTGTTTCTAATCGCTTGGTTTTGAGTAGTATTTGAACAAGTACAAAATAAGCAAGTATATATATATATATATATATATATATATATATATATATGTGTGTGTGTGTGTGTGTGTGGGTGTGTTTGTTCAATTGAGGACTCAGTTATCTTTAATCGGAGTTTTTTTTCCTTACTGGACTGACCATTAACTATTATGAATATTCATTCAGCTCACTGTGACATTTTGGTTTAGTTAAAATCCATTTAAAATTATTTCTTGTTTATTCATCATTTTCTTGTAAAAATCTCACATTATTCCCGTATCCATCTTTTACTGACTTAAATACGCATAAGCATTTTCCAAGTCAAGAATGTACAGTCATCGATTTTATTTATTAGTTCATTTGAAGTCATTTTTTTAATGTTTGAAAAGCATATTTCTTGGCGATCATATTTCCCGTTTCATTTTTTTACAACTTCATTCTTCTATTATCAATTACTTAAAACGTTGATTTAATTGGACAATAAATACAGTATATCGTTACGAGGGTAAAAACGTGTTTTTAACTAAACCAAGTACCATAAACCTGAAAAGTGTTAAATTTCTACTTAGACAATGTTTCATACGGTGTGGGGAAAATTTAAAATAATAATAATGATAATAAAAAAATCCGCATAAATAAGAATTCCATGGGCATGACACAAAGTCTCAAATATGGGGCATCCACTGAGGATCGAACTCACTATTCAGTAGTAATGAAATCAAATTCTGTATATTCTTGATCATTTAATTGAAAAAAAAAAAAGCTGTTGAGAAAAATCATTAAAAAACCGAAGACTTTTTCAAAGTTACTCAGAGGAGTTAAGAAACTAGTGTGGCAATATAAGTTAAGATTAGTCAATCTTTATCAGTGATATATATATATATATATATATATATATATATATATATATATATATATATATGTATATGTGTGTGTGTGCGTGTGTGCGTGTGTGTCTGCGTGCGTGCGTGCGTGCGATAGAGGAACATATATTAAAAAACCTAATCCAAAAAAATGTTCTCCCTGTTCGATCGTACCAAAAAAGTAAGACATCATTTACTACAACAAATTTAAAACCTCCAACCTAATTATTTCTAATGATACTTCCTCCTCCACCGAACTTCTTGATAGGAGAAACGTTGTATGTATGTTCAAATGTCCCTTGGGAGACTGTGTCTTCAAAGAAAATAATGCTTATGTTGGTCTTACCACTACAACTCTTTCTAGACGACTTACAATGCACCTTAATGATTCTAGCTGCATAGCTTTACATCTTAAAACCAAATCCAAATTTCGAAAAATTTTAGTTAAAAACACAACTATAATAGCGCACGAAATAAATAAACTACGGCTACAAATCCTAGAAGCTCTACATATAAAAACAACAAAAAAAAACCCCTTATATCAATAGAATTCATTTTGAAAATGGCGACAATATTTTGAAATTCCTTTTGATTTTTTAAAAAAATATTCCATATTTCTTGATAATATTCTATTTCCGTTGATAGCGTTCTGTTTTTAAATTCATCAGCAACTCAGTTTTATCCAACTTTGCCTTCGCCTAGTTTTGTTATGTTATAAAACCCCCAAAACTTTCAAAACTCTTTAAAAACACTCTTTACACATGCAAGCAACCCCTGATGATGACCAATGAATGGTCCGAAAACGCTCGGGACAATTTTGTTAAATTCATCCACCAATTCCAACCAGAAACCAAGACACTTATCAGGAAGCTTAAAAGGATCTTGATCGAATTAAATAGACAAAATGTGTCTTTATTATTAAATTAAACATGGTTAAATGAAAGGGTGCTGCCTAATTACACACACGCACGCACGCACATACACACGCACACAAACATATATTTACATACATATATATATATATATATATATAGGATGTGATGGATCAATTGTGTAAATAATGCAAAAATGAAAATAATACTGACATCTCACTTTGTCAAGATATATTTACTAAAATTACATGAAAATAGTTTTAAATGATTCAAAGAAATCGCCATTGTCTTCAATCACGGACAACCGACGACTTCGAAATCGCCGGCAAGCTTTTCCGACCCTTTCTTTGTTTAAATTGGTAAGTGCCACTATCATCTTTTCCATCAGTTTATTTTTAACGGTTTTCTTAATTTGTCACTCGTCTTCTCTCGACACATAATAATCAAGAGGATTACAGTCTGGGGAGTTTAGCGGTCAGATGTTGGCGAGATGTCTTCCAGTAACCACTCTCCCGATCAAGAAGGACTTGATTTAGGCCTCCATGTTGAGTCTGGTCATACGTGAAAATGAATGGAGGTATAACGTCGCCATTGCTAGTGACCACTCCGAATACCATGATACGTACTTTTTATCATTATCAGTATATCTTCTGGAGACAGAGCAAGCCAACGGTTGATCCTGTCTGATCCTGTCAGAATTTTTTTCTCTACAAAGTTTTTTCTCAGTTGAGAAAATTTCTGCCAGAATCGGATGGTAAAAAAAAGTCAAAACAAAAACTAATAAGCATGTTCAGTTGGAGAATGCTTGAGTTTATTAAAAAGCTTTGTAGCGTGGTCTTTGCGCTTATTCTTCGTGGCCTCTGATAAAAATTGTCTCTTTCTCATCTTGTATAAGAAATACAGATTGTTTTCATGCACTACCTACTCGATAAGAAATTCAGTCGCTCTCATGTCCCTGGCTATGGATTGACTTGCTGGGATCATTGTCAATTATGGCCTGGATGTTGAGAGTTCTTTTCAGAACGATTTAAATGAGGCTTCCCAGGTATGGCATTAAATTGCATTTGGCGGTGTTCAGTTCTGGAGTACTGTGTTGCTGGTAGTATCTATTAGTGTCCCGACTATGGGTAAATAAATATGTTTGAAAATTATCAGCTTTGAGTTGGAGCACTTGAAATTATTTGTGTTCAGATTATTTGTGTTTTATAGAAATACTTGAAACCTTATAACTGTGTGTAAACAAATTATTATAGACAAAAAATATAATTGAAATGAAAAGTCGAAAATATAAATAGTTATAATTAAAGTAAAAAGTTTACAAATGAATCAAAATTTCTCATTAAATAACCCATCCGGGATTGATATGCCGTTAAATGAATAAAACTAAACCAAACTTTCTCATCAATTATCTATAAAGCATTCTAAATGAAATTAAACAAAATCACACTCACAGCAAAATAATCAAGACCCCCCACCAAAAAAAACGCGAATAAATACGCCCCCCAACAAAACAAAAACTTTGAGCAGATTTATTTGATAAAAAATTCTTAGTATCTTTTTAGTATTGCTTAATCAAACTGTATTAGAGAAATATTTTATTTTTATTGTTCAATATTATCTCGACGTTCACGTTCTTTGGTTTACGTTATGCTAATTTCAAATACATTCTTAGGATTGTTTTTGTATGTCAATTGTCAGTACTGTGTGCTGCATATATGACGGGTGCATCAGCGAAAGATCTTTCCACTTAAACTTGGCCTCATAATGGCTGTGGATTGCAATTCCTTTAAGTAAAATTTGGCGCGGTAAAAAGTGACGGAAAACTGAAAGTAATCATTAACTGGGAATCCGAGATGAGAAAACTGATCTTTGACAGCAAGTTCACCGTAAACTGAATCCACTCCAGTTGGCAACATGAAATTCATTCCTTTTTTTTGTATGGGGTTCAAGAAACTGAAAATGTTGATGGTGTATGAAAATATTGATGGCAAATCAAATAATGAGATGCCAGATGTATTTCAAAATTTAGTTCTTGCATTCAAATCTCATCATTTTTTTTGGAGAATTTGGTTGCAGTTAGCAATGAGGCAGATATATTCAAAATGTAAACGACGTATTAATGTCGGTTCAAGCCAAACGTGATGGCTGACTACTGCTACTTCCTACAACAGGAGATCAGCTCAACGCACAAGCGCAACAAGTAAATATTTAATACTTATTTGATTATTTTTCATCATCATGTAGATTTACCTTGAAAATGAATATACTATATACACAACCAATAAATTAATATCAATATATTTACCTTGAAAATAAATATGCTATATATGAATATACAAATTTATAATTATGTCAATACCAACAAAAAAAAAACCCTGACGTGCTCGTACAATTCAGTTTCAAAATCAGCATACAGTTAGTCTAGTATGATACCATTTGTCTGCGTCCATAGTAAAAAAGTCTTTCTTTTGGCTCTGTGTTATACTTAATCTCTTCATTTTAAAACCACCTTCATATATTATCTTTTTTTTTAAAGATTGTGTCTAATAGGTTGAGTCTCGTTTCAGTGTAAAAACAATACGAGGCTTGGAAATGTTATCTAAACGAAACAAATTCTCTGGATTATGACATGTATCAACAATAACGACATTATTTGAAGAAATTAATTTAAAATATAGACCGTAACACATTTTTGTTTTATGTTTGTTTACTTGCAGTTATTGAGTTCAAGAATAAATGTTTGTTTTGGATATTTCTGTAGATATAGGCTAAATATATTTATACAATATATACCAGATGTTTGTTATTTTTTATTTCGCTTTCTCTCATTCATATATATGATTGTATTTGTGTGTGTACACACACAGACATATAAGTACATGCACATATATCTGTATGTGTATAAATAAACACAAATATACATGGTGTCTTAAAAAAGTATCGGAATTGAAGTTTTATTTACCAAGACAGAACTAAACAATGAATGTTGTCTTCAAAATATTCTTCTTGGCATTCAACACGTTTACTCCAGTGAGTTTTTATTGGGTGATGTGCTTCGGAAATTTTTCTTTTGATCTGGTATGAAGTTGAGCTGTTGTATTCTTTTTAATGTTCTATGCGTCTTCAAATCTTAATCTAGAGATTTTTAATTTCGAAAACAAGAAAAAGCCGCATAGAGCTAAGAGGGTTGGTGAGTACGGAGAGTGCTGCACTTGTATAATCCTGTGTTCCGCCAAAACTGCTAAATTTCATGTTTAAAATTTTAGAATTAAGAATACAACCTCGATACTTTTTTATTACACCTCACGCGCGCGCGTGCACACACACACACACACACACACACACACACACACACACACACACACACACACACACACACACACATGTATATAAGTTACAGCACAAAAGCAGCAGCCGTGTCACCAATAAAGCCTCCTCAGTAGATGACTCTGGGAAAATACATGTCGCAGGAAACCAAATTTGAACTGAAGGAGCTGACATGTGCGTTGCGATATTAAAAAAATGTATTGGGCAGCCAATATATTCAAAATGGTAGTCTATGTTATAACCAGATTTTTAAATTTTCTCAGAGTCAATCGTCGATTTCCTTTGACTGCAGTCTGCATGTGTTCAGTATTATTTTTCCAGATGACGTGAATGCCTCATTTTCAATTGATTCCTGTCAAGAGTTGATTCTCAAACGTTGACCATCAAGTTATCTGAACTTCCATCATTGAATCATCGCTATTTTAAAAATGGAATTAAAATTAAAAGGAAAAATTAATTTTATTCTTGATTCTGCTTGAAAGAAAAAAAGTAACACATTTTTATTCAAAACAAGAAATATTAATAATGAGGTAATTTTTTATCATAAGTAAAAGTAAAGTTGGCGGCCGTATTCGAGGGCGACCAGAAGGCTCCTTTTTCAATAGCTACTGCATCGAGGTGTAGAGGAGGGCGCTACTCCTTTCCCTGGTTATCTCCACTTTACCCTTGATACATACATTATAATACTGAGTGTTAAGGAAGGAGGTATCAAGTACCATTTTTTGAGTCTTTGGTATGACTCAACCTGGAAGTGAACCCCAGTCTCCCGGGCTATTAGCGAACACTCTACTCACTTGATCAATGAGCGGGTTAATGAGCCGGTTTTGTCATAATCCAATTTTATTGTTATAAAATCAGTGTTTACTTTAATCCGAAACAAACTCACCGAGTCATATTTTATAACAGATAGAACGGAACTCGTTTTGCGAAGAAATATATTTGATTTACACGGCAAATCAACCATAGACATCAAATTTATTAGACAAAAAATGTCTGCAATCAACGATCGAAATCTTATTATCACTGTCTTCATGTGTTTTTCATGCCAGTAGTAACAAATAGTTTTCACTGATGTCGAAGTGATAGCAAATCTCCTTGGCTCTCCAGGACTCTTCCAAGTATTTTAGTAATGCTAGGGTCTTAGTTGTCTTAATTCTTCCTCGGAAATCCAATTTGACTATTCTCTTTTCCAGGTTCGTCAGGATTGTTCCAAGAGTTCCAGCTATGATTGGTATGATTGTCACTTTTGTGTTGCATAACTTTTTTAGCTCTCTGGCAAAGTCCAGGTATTTATCCAGTTTTTCGCTTTTCTTTATTTTTATTTTGTGATTTTCTGAATCAGGAAAACTCACTATCTGACGCATACATTTCATTTTTATTTACTGCTACTGGGTTTGGTTTCCTAGTCGGAATATGGAGATTCGTTTCTATTTCAAAATCCCAGATAATTTTGCTCGATTAATTTTTGAAGATTGATTCAGGCTTGTGCAGTTACCATTTTTTTATATGGTTAAAATTTAGTCAGTTGTACAATTCCCAGCAAAGTAACTTATCCATCCCGGTCATTGGATGCTCTTATACTCCTTTTATGCTAGTTTGCTGCATTCACTAAATGTGATTGGCCCTTTAATCTCTCTCTCTCTCTCTCTCTCTCTCTTCACATATCCTACACTAATTGTAACTTAAGTAAATTAAGTTCGTCCTTGCATTAACTATATGCGAGTTACTTGGTGCAAGATTGAGGAAGTGTAAGCGTAAACATGTCTCTGATGACAATGGTCAGGTCAAAGAAGGTTATTATATGTATGCATGTATGAAGAGATATACTTGGATGGGGGCAGTATTAGAGAGACAGCTGGTGAGAAATAGTCAGAAAGTCGGATTTTAGAGTCAAATGTACCGAGGTTGGGATGGAGTGAGAAGATAAAAAAAAACAAACTTTGATGTAATCCTGCCCTTTCTCTAGGCTCGAAAGACAAGAAAATGCAAGTTGTAAGAACTTTTTGGACTTGCAATTTTCTTTGTTACTTGAAATGTTGTTATTAAATACTTACGTCTGTTTCTCTTTTTTTAAGTCTTTCGAAAAATAATTTTCAAAGAAATTTTAAAAATTTTGGATACAAAAATTTTGTCGAAATTGTGGTTGGTGATTCTGCGGATAGTGAAATCCACAAAATGTGGGTATTAGTGTTTTAAAAAGTAAAATCTGACTGGCTAAAATGTAACGCTGGATTCTAAAAGCATAAATATATTTTACTCAACTCCTCTGCACGAGCAAAATGGGACACAAGGTCATTTTTTATGTGAAGTTCCTCAGGTTTGAATTCAGAGTTTCCTTCTTGACAGCCATATCAAAGCCGAAGAGCTCAGTCTGTCCAACTTTTTACCTATAGCTGGAGAGAGAATAGATGGATCTTAGGACATTAGCACTATGTGAAATTCAAACAACGTTGTCAAGGATTTGAACACAACTGTATTCTTTTCTATGACGATAGCCATTACGTCACGAGCACCTTTAAAAGCATATAAGTGTGTATGTGTAAGCAAATGCGAGTGAGGTAGAAAGAAGAAGAAGAAGAAGAAGAAGAAGAAGAAGAAGAAGAAGGTTTTGAAAAGACAACTGAGATTAAATGAATGGCTGATTTGTATAATCAAAGGTTATCATTTACTGCTATCTTAATCTAGTCACGTTCCCACAAGATTGGAAATTATACCATGCGATGAGATATTACGAGACCGCTGTAAACTTATTCTATGTCCCTGCATGTTGATTCGTGACTCCGGGTATCATTTGAGGGTTATTGACAGTGAACGAGACTATCTAAGTTCAGAGTTGTTGACTTTTGTCAGGATTAAGGAAGAACTCAGCGTAAAAAGAAAAATGACAAAAACAACATCATAACAACGACCGAGTGTTGGAACATTTAGAAATACTTTGAGACATTCTGAGAGATTTATTGGGTTTAATTATAATGAATAAGCACACGGATTATAATGGATGCTCATAAATGAACACATATGAACTCAAAAAATACAGTCGTCTATTCTTATCCGCGGGAAATCCAGCAGACAGATTAAATTGTGCATAGTATCGAGCCACACACACACACACGAATAATGAAACATATCAATCTGATTTTCCATAGATGGTTTTACTTTTTTCTCATATGCATAAAACTGAAATGTTTCGCTATAGGAATAACTACTTCAGAATGAAAAGTCTACGTAACGAGGATGAGAAGCGTGTCATTTTTCAAAATATATCCTGTATCAGTTAAACGTTGGTCTTCATTTCTGTGGAATAATAAATTCATTTTGCTGATGCGATCCCTACAGCAAAACAGCAACTGTGGAAATAATTACAGCTACTTAGAATTATAGCTACTCCAATATCACAAGAAAGTCCATCTAGAAATATAAAGAAAAGTATGTTGAAGAAAGAGAGATTAAGTGGGTCTGTTTTAAAAAGAGCGTCTACTCTTAATGAGAGTTCGAATCATTGTCAGTTGTACTCAGAGTAAAAACATTCAAAGTTTTCTGGATTCGTACAATTTGTTGAATAAAAGATAGGAATAGGTTGGTAAATGATACCATAAAAGTAAATACTTACTTTGTCATTTGGTGCCAGATTGAGTCAGAAATTTGCTCAAAGACTTTTTTTTGGAAAAATAAATATTTGTTTGAATATGACGATAATTCCTTAGAAATTTCTGAAAGAAACTTCTCTTTGATTTTTAACAATATATAGAGTTTAAGCTTATAAACTATTTGAAATATAACTGTTTGATCATCTGAGTGTAAACAAATGACTGATGTTTAATTGAATTGTTAGTGATACATAATTAAACTTGGAACCACTTCACAGGGTACAAACGAATGATTAATATTGAATAGAATTATGGGTCTAAAGAAGTCAAGCCTAGCCAGAAAAACGGCATCTGTTAACCAACAAACAGCTACAAGAAATGCAAAATCTAATGACGAAAAAATAAGATGGTTGATTTTACGGAGAACCTCGAAAAATGTTTTAATTCTAACTCTTGGTGATTTGACTGAAATATTGTTTATCCAGAACCATTATTTTAGATGTTTCAGACGAAATATAATCCCTGCCACACTTGATATGGAGGTGCCCGTGGTGTAATGGTTATCATCGTAGGAAATGAACACGGTGATACGAGTTCAAATCCTGGACGAGACTGATTGCATTTCACATAGCACTAATACCCTTGGGAAAGGTATGAATCCAAAATATTCTCCCTCCAGCTATGGGTAAATTGTAGGGCAGACTGGGTTCTTCAGCCTTAGTGAGGCAACTAGTCTAGGAGAAGGAAAACTCTGAATTCAAAACCTGTTAAACTCGGCTTAAAAATTGACCTTGAGTCACATCCTGCCCGAGCAGAGGGGTTGGTAAATATGATCCCTGCCACACTGTATATTGAATAAAAACACCCAAAATAACCATTCATATCAATCCAACTTCTCCACATGAAAAAGCACCATGAACACAGATACGTGCGGCCGATGGTTAATCACTATTGCTAGTATAGGCCCAGAACTCAAATGCATGTGTGCACCAAATTTGATGAAAATTGATCGATCGGTTTTCTTATCATTTGAGAACACACACACACACACACACACACTTTTCATCTTTATAAGTATATATATATATATATATATATATATATATATATATATATATATATATATATATATATTCATAAATATTCATAAATATTCAGCGAAAGAGTGTGTAAATGATTGAATAAAACACCGATCAACAAACTAAATAAATTCTATTTCTATAAATTAGGTGAAAATTTTGTTGAAAAATAGAAGTTACAATGTATTTTGTTGTAAGAAAAGATCATATTAGTTAGAGCATAAATGTTCTCCAAATATTTAAATTAAAAGAAAGAAAAGTTCTTGCATTCAATGTAGTAGTTTGCATTATTTAAATCTAGTTGATATATTTTGTGTGCGTAAAATATCTCTGTGAGAACATGTCACTAAGTTGGGCAGAAAGTATACATATGTAAACGGATGCAGCTAAAATATTTCATCGGTCGGAGGAGACTGAAATGATAGTACGAATATCTTTAATTAAACAATATTTCCATTCGATTTAGAATAATTAAGTGATGTTGAAATCAAATGTATCTTGAAGTAACAAAATGTTAGATTTACAGTTAAAAGAAATAAAATAAAAAAATTGAGGGAATTTACAGGATGTATCCATATATCATCAGATTTTATATATTTTTAGGATTGAAGTAGGCTCGGAATTAGATAAAAAGTTGATGAGTAGGCATCAAGTAATATCTATCTGCCCTTCCTGTTGTAATAAAATCTAAGAAGCAATTTATGATAAAAATGTTGACTCACACATATAAACAAAGAACTGATCATTATATTAGATGAATTTTCGGCCACAAATCCCGTCATGATCTGTCTTAAATCCTGTAATCGCGTTGTTCCTGGCAACGAAGATGTTCTGATTCTTAAAGCTCGTTGATTTAGAGCGCTCTCTTTAACAGGCCCAAATATTCTTTGTTAATGCATGGTGTTATTTTAGCACTTGCTTTGGAAACGGATGTTTCCACGGCAACACACTTCAGAGTCAGCTCTAATGTTCCTGACGTTTTGATAAAATGAAAATTCGACGCTCTTTAGGGTGTAGTAATCATATGCTAAGCTTATCTTTGTTTAGCACAAGACCAAAAGTATGAGGAACCCAGTGAGAATCGAACCTAGTCGTATTGGTCTGCTTGTATAGCTTGCTTGCTATTACTCAAAGCGGGGTGCTCAATGTTATTTACTAAGCCTGGTTTAGTCAGCTACATAGATCTCAGGTTGCTTACAATACCTGCTGTTCCTAAGGGGTCACTCATTTAAGTACTGAACTGGCTCATCGCTGCTTAACTTTGATGATCAGATGGAAACAGATGCTCTCAGCGTGACTTGATCATAAGTCATTAACTAGGCATAGTTTTATATTTGGCACAAGGCTAAAAGTACGGAGTATTCAGTTAGGATCGAACTGCAAAATGGGATCCTCTAACCTTAAAGTATTACATTATTTATTCATTTATATTGTACAGCGAGAAAAGTAGATAGAAATGATGAATGAGTGAAACCTTAATTTTCTTCAAAATAGTACTCTTGGCATTGAGTCAACTTAGTCCAGCGAGTTTTCAATAAGTCGAAGCACTTCTGAAATCGCTGACCGTGCCTCGTGGGCATCTCGTATCTGTTACATTATGCGTCATATACTTTCGTTACGTTAAAGAAATAAACAAGTAACATTAAACTTAAGATTCGTAATTTCTCCTGTGGATCTATAAACCAAGCAGTTGTGTGTTATCTCTCTGAGCTGTGAAGAGACAGACAACTGATATTCCGAGGATGAATTATGGTGTGTGGCATTATGGTTAGTGAATTAGAGTAGCAGACCATTATCAGTGGATTCAGTTCCTACTGGGTGTCCCATACTTCTGGCGTTGTACTAAACTAAGTTGAATAATTGTGGATAGAAAATGATTACCCCACTCTTGTTAAAAAATGTTTTTTTCTGTCATCGCCCAATTCAAAAACGATCAAAGTTATGGCCACCAAATTTTCTCTGCTTATTAAGTAGAAAGAAGTGGGTGCAGATTATAAAGAGCTCGAAGCATGTTCTGAGCAGATTCATTTAAAAAAAAATTAAAATATTTTTAAATGGTTAGTGAGGGTTTTGATTTACAATGCAGCTATAACGCTAAACAGGATCCTTACTTTGTGTCCATCATGTTAGTTAAACGGAATCTTTATCCTTTTGCTTAACCATGTAAAGTAAACAGTTAAAGGAAAAATTTCTTGTCAGAAACCAAAGTAATGACCTTTTTCATGGCTTTTCTTGGTCACAAGAAAAACAAGACTTAAATAAATTGTGTTGTCCTTAGACACCAAAGACCCATAAACGTTAACTCTTAGACGATATTAACTTACAAGTCCGCACATGACATGATACGGTGTTATGACTTAAAATTCAAAAGTATGGCGTTTTATTGTTATTATTTTTTAAATTAAAGATTTTTTAGTTCATAATTAGAAATTTAATCATTGTTATTATCAATGAAAAGCCCCGAGAGTAATGAATGTTCTAAGCTTATTTAAAAATTGGGCGTATTTCCTTTCAAATTATCTGGATAGCGTGTGCCAGGTGGCATATTGCAGTTAATCTCAAGTAATCTTGTGTACTTATTTTATCAAAACTTACTGGGTAGTGAGAAGTAGGTGCACACTGTAAAGTTTACCTAGGGCGCTAAATACTTTGGTGCTGGTAAGGTAATTTTCCGACGAAATTGTATTTCTATATAAAAAATATCAAAAATTTTATGTTGTTCTTGTTTCTATTCAATCATCATCATCATCATCATCATCTAAGCGTGCTAACTGCACGGATTTCTTTGAATCACTCTTGCCATTCTTTTCTACCAACCATCTCTCTCGCTAAGTCGTCCTGACAACATTCAGTATTCGCACAGATTCAATGAATATAAATCTTTGCAGGTCAGCCAACACCGGTGTATCCATGAGTGGGAGTCCATCCGAGAACACTGCTTAGTCCTTACTTCCTCAGAAGTGCCCAGCATTTCTCATCTTACTTGGATGATTTGTGAGATGTGAGGTAGGTGGCTGCACAAATACTCTTTTCTGGGATGCTGCTTCCAGGATTTGTTTAAAACAGTACGCAGCTTACTTGCGTAGTTCCCATTTAGCTTTTTCTCCAAACATTTTGTCTTTAACAGCAGATACCTGTGTCCACATGACTCGACAACAATCTATGGGCTCACCAAAGCCTCTTAGCTTTTTCTGTGGGTTCGTTGATGGTTCTAATGCCAGGATTCCCTGTTAGTGACTCCCGTTACACCAATTCTAGTTAAGACCCAGCAGAGTGAGTGCTCAGCAAACTCAACAGCCAACTTCTATCAGCTTGCATAAGACTCGCTGGATATACATTGAATAATTATGGGAATTTGTTTATCAAATAAACATTATATTTCTATGTTATCAAAAGAGCTTATAATATATAGATTAACAGTTTTACAGAACGCGCCAAAAATGATGGCTTTATTTAATTTTGCATTTGCATTCTAATTATAAAAACTTAATGCTGCTCCGTATTTTTGTATTTATGTTCAATACTTTCTGAATATAGTTTGACTTGTCACATTTAAAATAACAGAAGATTCTTTTTCTACATCATCATAATACTCCAATACTTAGAAGTGTGAAAATTATTAATTAAAACCGTCTTCTTTTTTGTATAAACATAGAAACATATTACACATGATATAGTCATTTACTTAGTAAAAGTCTGAGCAAAAGTCCTGAAGTATGGAGTAATCAGTGAGAATCGAACTCACTAACAATGGTCTGCTAGTCCAGCTTGTTAACTATTACACCACATGAGATACCGACGCATATGATATGTGGATAGACATCTGTTGGCTTCTTAGCAAAAAAACTCACTAAATTATTCTATCATCATTAAATAGCTGAGTTTTATTTAACAAGTTTATCATAATATAAACATCTTTTTTTATTAAGTCACCAGAAAAACCCATCCATCGCTGGAAATATTTACTCAGTATAGTTCAGTGTAGAAAAAATATGTGAGAGCAATAAAATTATATTTGAACAATCTTCTAAAGAAGAGGTCTAGCGGGAAAATTAGCATCCAAAATCTTGGCTTGTGACCTGGGCTTGGACCCTAACTACTAATGCCAATGGGAGATACTCAACTATCTCAATTACGAAGCAGGCCTCTGATACATATATAAGTATGAAAGTATATATTCATGTGAGATTTTATACTTGTATGTAGGTTTATTTCAACGTATATGTGCAATGCTAATATCATCAAAAAACAAAACAAAAACTTGCAATCGTTGGTCAGATTTTTCCGTTGTTAACCAAAAATTAAGCCGGGTATACAGGTGTAAGGGTGCATGAGGTTATAGCTACGCGTTGAGGTTCATAAACCTCATAAGATGTGTTCAGACATGGTTAAAAGTTTGAAGTGTCTGTCACGTATATAGGATGGGGAATTCGTAAAGGAGGAACTTATGATTTCTTTAGCTAAGAGAGAAGATCGCCAGAGAATTTCCCTTGACAGAAAATACTTTGTTACCAGAAACTTTATTCTCGAAAACAACTAAACACAGTCGATATGAGAGAAATTGTGCACATGCAGGCTGGCCAATGTGGTAATCAAATTGGAGCAAAGGTAAGCAGAATAATTAAAGTTCTTTAATACGTTTTTCTTTTTTATGTACATGCAAGTGTAGAGACTCATATTTCATGTTCAGTAAATTACGAAACAACATGCTACCATTGTAATGTGCAATCTATAGAATTGGTGTCTAGTGAAGTGCAATGGTTAACTAACTTGGCAAGAAAATTATTATCTGTGAGTTCGAATCTCGCTGGGTGTTTCATACTTCTGGTCTTGTGCTAAACTCAGCTAAGTAAATAATCATAAACTGGAGTCCATTGTTAGAGGGTTTGATTCTATCCATATTTTTGGCCTTGTGCTAAACTCATTTTAGTTTTAAAATGAATGTAGGTTGATAAAAAGAAACAAATTTATGCAAATCAATTTATAGATGATTATAAAACAAGCAAAGCATATAGAATGTTCAATAATGTTGTTATTTACTAAGAAGTATGAAGCACTCAGCGAGAATCGACCTCGCTTAACCATAATACCCTACGGGAGGCATCAGATTAGAGTCCAGTAAACTTTTAAGTGTATTATCTTTCAGCCTTTCTCTTTTTCTCACATAATCGTAATCAAATACATTTTTCTTAGCTCAATGCATGATTGCTTCTCATGTTTTTTTCTTTTATGTGTCACAAAGGCAAAAGTAACAATAGTAACATTTTTGATCTAATCGATTTTTGTGAAGAGTAGCTCACTGTCTCTTGCACCAGCTTCTTTTCTGAAAGTTAATGATTGTTTAAATTTCTGTACTTAGTTCTAATTTGATATAGTGGGAAGTTTCGCCACGATAGTTCTTTTGATGTTTCCTATGTCCTCGAATCTTACTTTTGAGATGAATTTACAGTTTAGGAAATAAGATAAAATCGAACTGAGTTTGGTTAATATAGAGAGTGCTGCACTTACACAAAAGTCTGTGTTTCATTAAAAACTGCTGTTTAAAAATTATCGTGAATTGGTACTGACTTGTAAAGACGAAATCTAGACTCAGTTGTGTTCTCATCTTCGTTTAAATTTTAAATTAAAAGAAAAACAAAACAACCAAAAACATACTAAAGCTTTAGTCTCGATATCTTTTGATCACACTTCCTATTTTTTGTGAGCAACGCTTTTCCAAGCAATTTTCTTCGAATTGTCCATCTCTGTGAATGATTATCCACTCTTACAGTTACAGAGCCGGAATATGACTCAAGGTCAGTTTAATGTGGGGAACCCGCAGGAAGTGATCTTTTCTTGGGTCGGTGCCAAAAGTAGCTTAGCTTCGTTGGTATTCTCTTTTTGGGATGCTTTTGTCACCAGTTTACAAAGGTAGCCCTAACCTCTTTATTTCCGAGGGGTTAGGTACTGCCTAATGGGGAAGGCTCCCTGTAGCTGAGACAATTTATTTTAGTACATCATCCAGCTTAAGAGCCAGCTACGAATGGGAGCATCAGAAATAAACATCTACGTTCTATTGAGCTTGAAAAAATAGAATTTCATAATTATTCAACGGTGAACGTAGAATGTTCTGTGAAGTATTAGAAATGGAATTTTCTGTTATTTTAAATATGAAAAATAAAACACCATAATTTATATTAGTCTTCAATTATTTTTAGTTGGCAGATTATTTTAAGGTCACAAAGAAATTGATAGAAGAATGGATAGTAGAAATATTTTGTGACATATTTGACTTTTCATGCGCATATGATAAATTTACAAATAGGTTAAAGAGTAATAAATAAACTTATTTTGCAACAACAACAACAACAAGAATAATAATAATTGCACATACACACACAGACATACACACACGTGTCTCTGTGTGTATATCTGTGTGTGTATACGCTTAATTAACTGAAATAGATTCGTACCGATTAGTACATCAACAAAATTCTTGGTAGAATATGTTTACAAGGAATTTGAAAAATCACACTATGTGGAATTGTTTATCATAAAAAGAAAATACAAATAATGTACTGGCTAAGTATCATTTAACATCAGAATTTATGTAAATAATGCATATATTCACTACTATCCTTTACCGTAGGTCTCGGGAATGACCCAGTAAGGGAATGTACAAAATAAAAGGCAAAAGAGGATAATAATAATAATTCTTGAAGTGGACCAGATAAGAACTTAAACAAATGGACCAGAGAATAAGAAAACTAATGATCATGTATAAGGCCTTACATCCCTGACATGACGTTGACAGACTATTTGTGTAAAAAAAAAAAAAGGATGAAGAAGACTTACTAGCATTGAAGACAGCGTTGATGCATCGATACGACTCAAAGTCTACATAGAAAAGTGCGGAGTTAGACTGATTACAGCCACCAGAAATAATACTAAGAACATGGGGATCAACAGAAAGGAAATAACCAGAAAACAAAGATGGGGAAAAAAAACAACTGTATGAACGTTTTAAGAGACTAACAAGCGACATCTCACACAAGAAAACGTGGACGTGGCTAAGAAAAGGAAACCTTAAGAGAGAAACTGAATCTCTTCTAATAGCAGCACAAAATAACGCTATAAGCAAGAATAGATAAGACGCAACAAAATAACATTGGGGAAGATGATCCATTGGGAATTGTGCCAGAAATTGAAGTTGAACCTTACGAATAAATGGTGCATGCACAACCTAACGTCTGTACTGGAAAAAATACGCACAAACTCCTCTGGGTTTTTTGAGATGCAGACGGATCACCTAATCTCGGCCAGACGACCAGACTTTGTAACAACAACAACAACAACAACAATAAAAAGAGAACTTGCCAAATTGTGGACTTTGCTGTCCCGGCTGACCCCAAAGTAGAATTGAAAGAAAGTGAAAAGAAAAATAAATACCTCGACCAAGCTAGGCAATTGAAAAAACTGTGGAACATAAAAGTGACGGTTATACCAATTGTAATTGGTGCTCTTAGACTGATACATGGACTGGAGAACTTGGAAATAAGAGGAAGAGTGGAGACTATCTAAATTACTGCATTATTGAGATTGGCGAGAATGCTGAGAAGAGTCCTGGAGAGTTGAAGAGACTTACTGTCACTCAAACTCCAGTGAAAGACCAACAGCTAACGCTGGTTTGAAAAACTCTCAAAAGAATAAAATAATATTAATAACCTAATGCTGATAAAGTTGGCAAATTATGTCACTGAAGATCTACAAGACATTCAACCAAATCATGCTTTTAAATGAAATAATATATACGACTGCTGCAGTATCGAGCTCAGTAAACGTAACATATAAACAAAATAGATTTGAGCAACCTAAACAGAAATTAAGGATAGAAATAGAAACAGAGGAATATAGAAATATCAATACTTGATGAAATGAGTTAGGGTGTTAAAGTGAAGACTAAGAAAGCAAGAAAAGTTGAAATATGAGATAATGTCATTATAAGATATCTATAATAAAAGAAAAGTTGAAGCAAAAATCCAACTAAAGGCCTAGTGTATCCGAAAATATGAAAAGCGAACAAAATTCTTTAGACACAATGAAATATTTCAAAACGACCTCAAAAAATTCTATCGAGAAATAGGAAAAGATATAATAAAAGTAAAGGAAACTCCTGCAATTGAAGAAATGAAATAATTTTGGAGTAATACATATTTTGTAGTCATAAGAAATGATATTATAAAAAAGCAAGGTAGATTGAAAATATGAAAAAATACTAATAAAGATAATGAACCACAAATGTTCAAAGATATTACAATAAAAGAGATCATAAATACACTTAAACGCACACACAAAAGGGAAGTTACCTGAAATAGATAAAATAACAAATTTTTGGCTCCACCACCAATCCCTCCATACATCAACTAATGACAAAATTTATCTCAGAAATCATTTAAGAACCCTAAAAAAATTCCTGCTTGACGCATAGAAGGAGTAACATACCAACCACCAAAAACAAAAGACTCAACAAAGGCAAAAAAAAACCCCACTACCGACCAATCACATACCTTCCCACAATATATAAGAGGATAGTATCGATTCTAAAGGAGAGAATAGTCAAATTCATAGAATGAAAGGACATCTCTTTAAAACAAAAAAAAAAGTTGACGACCTTAGTCGAGGGTGACCCGAAGGCTCCCTTTTCGATAGCTACTACACCGAGGTGTAGGGAAGGGTGCTACTCCTTTCCCTGGATTGCTCCACTTTATCCTTGATCCTAACCTTATGATGCTGAGTGTTAAGCATCAAGTACCATTTTTTGAGACTTTGGTATGACTCAGGATTCAACCCCGGTCTCCCGGATCATTGGCGAACACTCTACTCATTAAAGAACCATATGGTTGCAAAGATCAGCTCCTCATAAACAAGATTACCATGGAGAAGTGTCGATCTAAAGAGAAAAATTTAAGTATGGGTTGAATTGACGACAAAAATATTTTGATAGCGCACTCCACGAATAGATTCTAACAATTTTAAACATTTAAAAAATATTCCTGTTATAATAACTTTTCTAAAATACAATATGGAAAGGTAGCATGCTAACCTCAGCTTAATCAATGAAAAAGGCATGCTCAGAACTAATAATGTGAACATTAAAAATGGAATCTTCCAAGAAGACTCACTTTATCTTCTTTTTGCATAGCTCAAATAACTCTCTCCATAGAACTTTAAAAAACAGCCTATAGATTTAAAACTAATACCAAAAAATACTACCTATTCTATATGAAAGATTTAAAGTTATATGCAAAAAATAATGACAAGTTAGAAGTTCTACTAAGCACTGTAAAAAGATTTAGTGAGGACATGGGGATGCAACTTGGTCTGGAAAAATGAGCGAAAAACACATTTAAGAAAGGCTCACTAGTAAAATATAAAACAGTCACTCTAGGTATAAACACAGAAATAATTAAAATGCAATAAAATCTTTAAATACTTAGCAATTAATGAAGTGAATGGTATCAATCATATTGTAAATAAAGATAAAATAAGAAAAACTTCTATAGCAGAATAAGAGTCATGTAAAAAACAGAATTGAATGAAAAATAAAGTAATGGTAATTAACACTCTGGCAATACCTGTAATGACAAATAGTTTTAATATAACAAACTGGATTTTAGCTGAAATAAAAATGATGGATACTCTTGTCAGGAAGCAAATAACTTACAACAGAAATCATCGCACAAGAGTAAATACAGAACGTCTCAACGTCAAGAGAAAATGGACGAAGAGTATTAATTCAACTAGGATTGACTTACAAATATATATTATTAATATATATTATCAATTCAACTAGTAGTCAATACTAGTTGAATTGATAATATATTTTAATAATATATATTACAACAATACATAAATATATATATTACAACACAACTACGCTTAGAAATTACAACAGATTAGACGCTACAGTTAGTAAATACACGCGAGAAGCAAATGAAAAATATTCAATTAGAAAAGAAAGTAAGTTTGCTAATCTACTCGACCTCACAACGAAAGAAATAGACATAAAGGTAAAGCAATAAAGGCAGCGAAAATCATAAAGAAAGAAACAAGAAAACAAGGACTAAATCAATTAAAAACGCCTGGAAACCCTATATGGACGATGCTCACAAAGAAAAACTGATATAGATATAGTAAAGACTGATTGATAGCCGAAAAGTACTGGATTGAAGATGGGGACAGATGGGTTAATGATAGCAGCACTAGACTAGCGTGTACCGACTAAAAACTATCAAGCAAACATTAAGAGGGATCAAACACAATGTGTTGATTGTGCAAACAAAAAACTGAATTGACCTCTAAGAGTCCGGTTGCTCAATCCTAACACCAATAGAATATAAAGAACAGCATGATAAAATAGGGCATTACATTTATTGAAAAGAATAAATACAATGGAATTTTGGATTGTAAAAAAAGTTAACTCCAAGCAGAACCAATAACAGAAATCAAAGAAGATACTATACTATACTATACTATACTATAAAATTGCGAAATTGTTCATCTCTTTAAGAGGGTCCTATCAATATAACCGAAAAGAGGCACCAAAATGCATTAATACATATTATATATATTATCAGTCACTTTCCTTACCCTAGGTCTTAGGTAAGGACCCGGTGAAGGATTGTAAGAAACCGAAAATAAAACTGAAAATTGAATAATTATTTTCGGCTTTATTTTTATGATTAAATCATTACGTTAAACTTGTTTTAAAAACATGAAATAAAATTATGTTGGATTTTGTTGGGACAGATAAACTTTTTCTTTTTTTTCCTTCGGAGCTTCGAGGGGGCATAAATATATAATATAATTTATGAGATAGCATGAATTCTTTTTTATGGATAATTAAATATGATGATAAGATATTTTTTACTGATGGTGTCAACAAAACAAAAAACACCTCTAGTTAGTAAGAATAAAATGCACCAAAACCTTGTATGAGAACCATTTTTATGACATAAATCGCATCGATCCTCCGGCGGATAAAAAGATTGCCTCTGTCAAAGATGATCGAATTATTTACTTAATAAAACTACTTTTAATAATAATGTAATATTATCTTGAATTAAGAATGAACAAGAATTTTACATTAATATGAAAAATTATTCATTCAAATTATACATCATTGACGTTAAGATAAATCAAATTAAAAATTTCCCCAAAACTAATAATTATATAAAGTATTAATTCAAATCCGTTTGACAAAGAAACATTTTAAGTAACTTTGGAGCTTCACAAAACACGTCACACTTCCTCAAATTCTTCTTCTTCTTCTTCTTCTTCTTCTTCTTCTTCTTCTTCTTCTTCTTTATATATATATATATATATATATATATATATATATATATATATATATATATATATATAAACGTTAATAAGTCACTAATACTAAGGGACCAATATCAGAAAAACATTTTTTAAACATACTCTTCTTTATAATTGCATTTAAAACAAGGGTTATTCATTAATCACACAGATCAAACTATATATATATATATATATATATATATATATATATATATATATATATATATATATATATATAAATAAAAAGATTGTTGTTGGTCTCACAAGAGAAAAATAAATATTTTAAAATTAACAGATCTGCAAATGATTTCCAATGATTTCAGGTTTTTATTATTTCATACATTTGTGTTGTGTTCTATTGGTGTTTCGGACTTTACGTCTACTTCAGGAGATTTTGAATGATAAAGTCAGGTTTCGAGTGTTGTTTTTATTGTAAAGATTGTTTTGATAAGATGTGATCTTTTTTTAATTCCATGGTTTGTGTCTGTGAATGTCCTATCGGAGTTAATTGTCCATGAAGACCTCTAGTCTCTGCAAATGTTTATATATATGTAAGTAAATGTTATTTGTACCTAGAAGTATGTATTCTTTGTGTGTGTGTTCTCTCTGGAAGTGGAAATACTGAGAATAATATATTTTTTAAAAGTAAGAGTTCCTTCCCTTAGATTATAAAACCAAACAGTCCATTGTGTCTACGGTTTAGTTTGTATGTTTAAAGAGACATCAACCTTCATGGGTTATTTCATGTCAAATTCATCCTTGTAGAAGAGCAGTAGTGGTACTAATTAACCCACAGTTGGGGTATATGTGAATGGGGGAGTTCAAACCTTTCCCAGGGATATCAATCCAAAAGTGAACGTTATAGAGCAATTGGAATTCGAACTACAATGTTGCAGCTCGTTAGCTATAATTTGTTTTAGATTTTTTATATTTGTATTTTATATGAGTAAATAAATAAAAATGAATTTTTGCTTTAACTTTATTATTATTTTAGTGGCTGAACTAAATTATTGAAAATTAATATCTTGGACGACTACGTATATCTCTCATTGTGTGTATGCTTTCATTCGGCAATTAAAGTCATTATGTCGATTTAACAACACTCTTTACCGACTACTTTTCACCGTTGCGCAATTTACAGAAAAGAATACACCGTAATCACTTAAAGGCATCGAAAAAGTGGTTTCCGTTAGATGAAGAAAGTAAAGGAAAACTTACCCGGTATTGGCCAAATAAAACATGATTCGCTATGCCTGTATAAGTCTAAGAGTCTTTTGTGGAAAATCTAGAAAATAAACATTTCTCACTGAGCTCAGTCTGGCTTGCATAAAGAAAAGGTAATCCACATATATCAAATGTAATGCGTATTCATAAATATACCAGATATGTTCAAAAAGTATCACGACTGAAACTATATTTGCGCAGAGAGAATAAACAAAGAATGAAACATTAATTTTCTTCAAAATAGTCCTCTTGGGATTTAGGAAATTCCAGCAAGTTTTCTATTTGTCGGAGCTCCACTGAAATGGACTCTTTTGATGTGAAGTTGCACTGTCGTATTTATTTTAAAATCATCCACGTCCACAAATTTTACTGTTGGACTGTATTTTCAGTTTTGGAAACAAGAATAAATCACAGCAAGCTAAGTGTGGTAAATATGTAGGGCAATGCACTTGCAGTATCCTATATTTCGCTAAAAATATCTCATCCAAAAAACATCGATCGAGACTGGCTTCATAAATAAAAAGAAAATCAATAAAAATTAGTATTACACGTCTAGACAAAATCCAGAAGTTTACACATTATCACTATATGTGCAGACGTATCTGGACAGAGTGTTAGTTAGGAGAGCTGACGCGATTTTGTTAGTTGTCCCACGTTCCACTGGATAGGGTTGGCCGACCATAAACTCGTTAGGGTCAGTCTGCAGCTAGTTAATAGGCCTAGTCTGGCTAGTTACTGGAAGTTCAATATCTCCTTACATAAGGGACTTCCAGGAACGGCTGGAAACCTTAATTCAGCGGGCGTTAGTGGGGGCGGTTACCGGGAATAGGTGGTGGGAATCCCTTAAGTATAGGATTAGGGACTTTGCCATCAAATACGGCCAACAGCTCCAATTAGATAGGGCCAAGAAGGCGAAATCTTTAGAAGATAGACTCTCCCGGGAGGTGGAAGGGGAAGACTCCCTAGCCGTAGATCTAGCTAGGAGGGACCTTGAGCGCGAGGCTAGCGAGCGTTACAAGGGTTTTATAGTTAGAAATAGGTTAAAGAGTGTTTCCAATGAAGCCGTGAGATGCAACGCATTTATGCATAAGGAAGAGTTGCGTAGATACACCGATCGGTACATCGAGTTCGTTAAATCTCCGGACGGGCGCATGCTGCGGTCGAACCGCGAAATGCGCGAGGCTTTTTGGGCACATTTCCGACATCGCTTTGCCCGCTGCCCTGACATCCCGGTCCAGGAGTTTCGTAACTACTTAGCTGACTTCCTCCGCCTCGGGGAGGCGGAAGCGGCTTGTTGTGAGGGTTTAGTTACGGAGTGCGAAGTTCGTAATGCGCTGAAGCAGCTCGGCCTTAACAAATCGCCGGGGCTGGATGGTCTACCCTACGAAGTGTACTTGAGGATGTCGCACATGTTTGTCCCTATTCTGATAGATGTGTTCAACCATTGGTTTGCCCAGGGAGCCATTCCTGGTAACATTACTAGGGGCATGATCACATTACTTAAGAAAGGTGACAGGCATGTTTGGGAGGATCTAGATGACTACAGGCCCATAACTCTGCTTAACACAGAGCAAATCGTTTGCAGCTTGTCATCAGTGATCTGATTGGACCGGAGCAGAACTACGCTGTGAAGGGAAGATCGATCCAGGACAACTCGCATTTGGTTCGTGAGATCCTAGAGGAGATAAAAGACGACGACCCAGCTGCGGTGATCAATTTAGATCAGTCCAAGGCCTTCGATAGGGTGGACCACCAGTTCCTGGCGACAGTTTTGGAGAACGCCGGATTCGAGCCGGAGTTCCGCAAATACATAAGCATTCTGTACCACAATCCGCAGGCGGTGGTTCGAAGGCTTTCGTGATCGAGCGTTCGGTTCGGCAGGGCTGCCCCCTGCCCCCTCTTCTCTATGACCTCGCTTTGGAGCCCCTGCTCCGTAGGCTTAGGGATGAGAGGGCATGTCCGGCCCTACGTGGAATTTCTTTGGCTGGCAGCGTCCATGCTAAGATCTCTGCGTACGCTGATGATATCACTATTTTCGTGTCCAGCCGTCTGGACATATTGGCAGTGAAGAAGGCGGTCGAGAGGTACGAGAAGGTGCCAGGTGCCAAGGTCAACTTTGACAAGAGCGAAGGTTTGCGGTTGGGTTCTTGGAAGAGGGGCGGCCCTCAGCCAGGCCCTTTCCGTTCGCATCCTTGAGCTGTGGTTCAGACCTGATCTCCAGCTGGAGCGAAACTGGTTGGAAGTACGGGCTAAGGTAGTTTCGAAGGCGGTTGTCCTTAAAGGGCAGGGCGGAGGTGTGCGCCGTGTACATCTTCCCCTTGATCCTTTACTGGTTGTCCGTACTACCTCTGCCTAGAGATCATCGGGTGGCGCTGGAACAATCCCTTTCCAAACTTCTTTGGAAGGGTCGAAGCCCGTTGGTCTCTAGGCAGGTCTGCTGTCAGCGTCCTCGAGAAGGGCGTATAGGGATGCCTGATCTCGAGAGCCATCAGCTCGCCGAGAGATTGGCTTACCAGGGCCAATCGTTAACGAAGAAGACAGTGTGGGGTCACAAGGTGAGAGACGTCTTTCCTCGCCTAAGATCCAATCCCGGGGCTGAAGGCCGTCGTAGGCCAAGGGATGATACACGGTTTTCTATCGAGTGCCAAGGGGCTCTGCGTAGCCTTCTTCGGTCCTGTGACCTTTCATGGTCTCGAAAGAAGCTATATCGTGGGCTAGTGGAGAGCTCCATTTCGGATCATCTGGAGAAGCGGCTCGGCTGGTCGCTGTGGGAGATTCCCTCCCAATTGAATTGGGGGCCAGGCTCGAGGTTCTTGAACAACTCCGAGTTCTCGCTCACCTGGCGGCTCGCTCGGAATCCGTTAGCCCTCCGCGACTGGACTTACAGAGCGTGCCTGGCAGACATGCCTGATTGCCCCCGTTGCAGCAGTGGACTGGAAGAAACGGCTTTGCACGCCTTCTACTACTGCGAGCGGGTACAGCCGTTCTGGAGTCACTTCGAGGAGTGGATGGCTCGTATCAGTCCCAAGCAGCTCGTGCTGCTCGACGTTGGTTACGTCATAGACAATGTTGTACCTCCGTATAAGGGTGAGAAGCGTGTGGTGTTTCTCGCGATCCTGGTTATAGCCCGAATGGTGATTTGGGTGACGCGAAACAAAGGATTGTATGAGGGTGCAAACTTTTCTCATCGGGATCTGATCTTGTACTTTAGGCATCAGCTTAGGGTCAAGATTAGATGCGATAGAAAATGCTTGGACCGCATAACATTCGACAAAAGGTGGGTGTATGCAGCTAGCCTGGTCGTACGAAAGGGGGCAACGTTGGAGTCATCCTTCCCTCCTCTTCCTGTGTATGGTGACGGCGGACCGAGTCCTTCGGGACCCCACCCCGGGTAAGTAGGATCTTACGTTTTTTCTAGTCTTCCTGAACCCCTTGTTAGTTGTGTGAGTGGTGTCATCTTTCCTTTCAGTTAACTGTTAGATTCACAAAATCCTCTCCATACCCTGTTCTTTTCCCCCCTTAATCACTTGCCAGCCCGTCTTTTTTGAGGATCTTGAACACACATTACTGTATTCCATATTGTCCTATTTCCCGGTCGGTTCCTTCCCTTCATGAGCGAATGAAGATGTTTGGAACTAGCTAAGGCTCCCTAGAAAAACCATTGAATAACACTGTTCTCTTCCTTTTCCTTCTCCCATCAAAACATTTCAGGCCTTGTGCCCACTTTTTAAAATGTATTCATTTTTAAAGAAATAAAATCACTATATTATATAAGTTGCTCAGTTGGGCGCGCGTCTTCATTTAAAATCTAAACGCTAAGATTAAAACAAATTTCAATGTCAGCTTACATAATTAAAAAGAAAATTATGAACTCTTCCGATGACGCAGCCGAAATAGAAATTTATGTTTTGTTCAACTTTATAAAATTCCATAATTGTTCACTGGTGAATGTCGAATGATCTGGTGACGAACTAGAGATAACATTTTCTTTGTTTTTGTTTTGAAGAATGAAATAGAATAATTTATTTATATAATTAATCATTAGCTCGCAGATTATTTTAAGATCGCTGATAGACAAATGGATAATAGAAATACTAGACGATGGCAAAATACTGAAAATGTGTTGCGAATAGGATTTGAAAATAACATCTTACTAATGAACTACTCGGAATTTTCAGAAGCAGATGCGGAACAACATTCATCCGTTGAAATAAATGTTGCTTGTCAGTTTTGAGAGACAAAACATTTTTATCTGAGAAACCGACAGTCATGCAATAAGAAATATATACTTATTACGTATTTATACATGTATATACGGAAAATATTGGGTTAAAGGAAATCTTAAATTGACATTGGCACTGTGGATAAAAAAAAGTGCACACTGTACTAGCCCTCATTTGGGCGTCCATTCCTTTGTAATTTGCCTACTATATCCTTTTCTGGAGACGCATTTCGTCTTTAAACTTTTCTTTAAGTTTTGCTTTTCTGAAAGATGTTTTATTTTTCTGAAAGGTATAAAATGTTTCTAAACAATTCACAGACGCTTGACGCACTGCATGCAAATATTGAGAGGTAGATTTTTAAAATAGATAGATAAGCATCACAAAATCTATCTGCAAATATGGAAACCTTCATCAAGGTTAAAGGAAATTAGTTTGTAAAGTTTAAAAGTACGTGTAACAAGCCTCTGTGTCTTTAAACAAAAGGTAATTGCAACCTTATGTGTGTATGTGTGTATGTGTGTGTGTGTGTGTGTGAGAGAGAGAGAGAGAGAGAGAGAGAGAGCATTGAGTTAGGTTGAACAGATGTATAGTTTTATGCCTTTAAATTACTGGAACAGAATAGAATTTTTATCTTAAGTTCTGGTCTTCAGTCATCCCCACCCAGTAATTTTTTTCTTCTTCAAGTAAATATAAGTAAAGTAAAGTTGGCGACCTTAATCGAGTGTGAGCAGAAGGCTCCCTTTTCAATAGCTACTACACCGAGGTGTAGGGGAGGGCGCTACTCCTTTTCCTGGATTGCTCCACTACCCTTGATACGTACCTTATATTGCTGAGTGTTAAGCAAGGAGATATCCAGTACCATTTTTAAAGTCTTAGGAATGACGTGACCTGGGATTGAACCGAGGTCTCCCAGACCATTGGCGAACACTCAAGCTCGTTCGATTCTCTCGTTCTTCTGGTTTTGTGCCAAAATTAAGTTAAACTTAACAAACAGCTAAATGATTTAGCAATATATCTTAATTTCTGAGGGTGGTTCAATATTCTAATCAGAGGATTTTGCCACAGATGCTAAAGAGAGACTCCTTATGACGTAATGGTCAACGTCCTGGACTACGCCATTTTAGTAAGTTCGAACTTCAGTCTAGCAGTTATGTCCACTTTCGGACATATACCCTAGCGAAAGGTATGAACTTCTTATCCCACTACTATGGTTAAATTGTACCACTACTATTCTTCAACAAAGATGGCTTCGGCATTAAATAACTCACGAAAGTTGATATGACTTTAAAAAAACAAATTAAACTGACCAAATGCAAAAAGTTTATTTTAATGCAAGGAAGAAGTATAGTTAGATACCTCTTAGAGACAGAATTTCATTTAAAAAATTCACCTTTATGCATTTGAGACTGAGAAAAAAGCAAATAGATTAAAAGCTTGTTCAAACTTTTCATATGATTCTCATCTACTTGGCCCTTTTTTCATTCATAGAAACAAAACGAATCAATAAATGAATAAAAATAAAATAGATCCGGTTCTGTCATTTCCAGGACTACACAAAAATTTGAAGCTCACATGGGCATACGCATGGATACTATCAAATAAATAGCCATGCAAAGATACGAACACTTACACGCGTATACAAGCAAACAAACGATCAACTGTGAAGACACACACATACAAGTAAACAAACAACCACGGCGGACGCAAAGACGCACACATAGACACACTCACGCATATATTTAGAGTCCTACAGTGATACACAAAGTTACAATTAGACTGATACACAGGCGGATACACGCATACATAAAGACACACAGACACAGACACACAGATAGACAGACACAAAGATATACAGGTATATATATATTTATCCACAGGAAGTGCTTGTAGTGTAATGGTTATCGCCGAAGGAAATGGACGCAGTGATACGAGTTCAAGCCCTTGATGAGGCTCTTTGCTTCCACTTGAGAAAAGCATGAATTTTAAAATTTTCTCTTATGGATAAATAGTACAGCAGAATATAGTCTTTAACTTTGATATGACAAATCGTTTTAAAAGAAGGAAATCTCTGAATAGAAACCTTTTAAACTCCGCTTAAAAATTGACCTTGTGTCGCATCCTGCTCGTGCGTAAATTCATACATACATACATACCTACACACGTCAGCCGTAAATACTTAAAAGCACACAGACATACACATCATATATATATATATATATATATACAATTCTTCCACTACGCATAATATCATGGGAGCATGCTTCCACTACATATGTACACCTCTCTCCTTACATTTTTCCTTTACTCTTCATTCTCGACAAGCCTTCAAAGACCCTTAAATTCATTTACTAATGACGTCTGATCTAGACGGCCAAAAGCTCGAGGAATGTAGAAATTAATGTCTGGAAAATAAATCTATTGGAACTTATAAATACAATTTGGCAGAAGTTCCAGATTGGATTTAGAAAAGTCTGATTATTTTTATTTTGTCAATGTTGGTTGTTAAATTTGAATCGATTCATCAGTACAAAAATAGTCGATTCATCAGCACAAAAATAGTCTGGACATTTATCAATGAAGAAGAGAAAGAGAAGTGAATTATTCACTCGATTAGCCAAATGTCGACTCTGTATCTGTCTATGCAGTTATTTATATCTAAACTGTGCATGGAATAATTTTACGTGTAACTTTGTTCAATGACGAGTGTCGATAGCGGCTGAGTCTATGTTAATATTCAAGTCGCATAGACTTTGTTATTCCAGCGTGAATCTTTAAAAAAACAACATTCTATCATTCTTTGATTTAGTTTCAGAGAATGTCATTTCTTTGCAGAAATTTGACTTTATAGTTCCATTGAAAACGTATTCAAATATTAATATAGGAATAAAAAGATATCAATCTTAATAGTAGAAAAGTATTCAAGCTCAAAGACAGGATTTTGAAAGTTTCATTAATTCACTGAATCCATAAGATTGATAATTCTGGATGAGCACTATCTTATAATTACGAAAGACATTACTTCATGCTGGGTACTAAAATATCTGAAAATAATTTTATTTCAAAATTTAGACTTATTTGTTTTTCTTAATTTTATTATTTCTTATCTGGTTTAAAAAATAATAGAATTGTTCTTGTCATAAATGACAGAATTTTTTGCGTATGGATCGGTTGTTTTGCTTATTTATGGATTTGAGAGGGTAGCGAGTTGAGAACGCTGGAGCATCCATCAACTGAAATCCTTTCACTCCCCTCCACCTTGTAAACAGAAGAAAGAAAGAAAGAAAGCGTGAAGAGAAAAGAAGAGACTGAAGTAGAGGAAGTTATTGAGAGAGAAGAAACGGTAAAAAATTTAAAGGTCATGAGAGAGAGAGAGAGAGAGAGAGAGAGAGAGAGAGAGAGAGAGAGAGAGAGAGACTTGCTCATTATAATCCTACGGCAATCTGTTTTCCCCTTTTGTAGTTATATATATCGAAAACTCAACATCGAAAAGAGAATCTAGATTTCCTAATTAGACACACACACACACACACACACACACACACACATATATATATATATATATATATATACACGCATATATACATATTGTAGACTTAGCAGCAAATCGTTATCTAAACATGTTCGGTTAAAAACCACTGATTGTTTCCTTTTCAAAATCATCAAGTGAAGATGTTCGAGTCTTGTAATTTTCTTCTGACTGGAGCAAAATGGAGAAGAAAGTACCCTATACTAGTCCAAGCGCTTTTGACTATTTCGCTGCTCATTCTTAGGGTGTTGTTTTATTTACAGAAAAAATACATTTCTATGGGACAACAGGTCACTAGGATTAAAAGGAGGTGGGGAAGAGGATGGGTCTTTCGATGACTGAGGCCCTAGCTAGTCACATTCATCGACCCATTTACTCATTACAATATTACAGCCATTCGTTAACTTCCGCGCTAGAATTACCATAATACCACAATCTCTTCATGAAACCTTCTTAAAACCCGACTGAAATGATTTATATACATCGAGATGATCAAATAGGAGAATAAGAAGAAAGCCCCTAAAAGAGGCAACAAACGAAACACCCTTTAGTTGTTCCCCATCTCCCCATCTATGATTGGACAGCCGACTGTTTTCTGGTATTTTAAGGCCAAAAAAAAAAAAACAAGCTCCTAAGAGGGGAGCTATTCGGAAAATGGACAATATAAAATCTTGGGGGAGGAGTGTCGGCAAGGAATCGGCAATATGAATTATTTGCATGATAATCCAAAATCCTACTAGTTGAGGGAAGAAAACATTATAGGATTAGGCATAAAAATAAAAAGGGAAGGACGTCTTGGTTGCGATAAACTAGATAATAGGGTCATGACACAACCTTCCACTAGCTAGTGAAAAAGGGTGACAATGAAACAACTCGGGTGGGGTCCCGAGAGATCCTGAGCGTCGATGCTATGTGCAGGAAGAGAAGGAAAGGATGACTCCAATGTTGCTCCCTTCTTTGCGACCAGGTTTGATGCATGCACCCACCTTTTGTTGAATGTTATACTGTACAAGCGTTTTCTATAGCATCTGATCTTGACCCTTAGCTGATGCCTAAGAAAAGAATCAGATCACGATCAGAAAAGTTTGCGCCGTCATACAATCCCTTCTTCCGCGTCGTCCAAATCACCATTCTGGCTATGGCTTGGATCGCGAGAAATACCTCACGTTTCTCACCATTTCACGGAGGCAAAACAGTCTCTACGACATAACCAACATCGAGCAGCATGAGCAGTTTGGGATCGATGTGAGCCGTCCACTCCCCGACGAGACTCCAAAACGGGCGAACCCTATCGCAGTTGTAGAAGGCATGCATAGCCAGGTTTTTTCCATTCCTCTGCCGGAGCGGAGACAATCAGGCATATCTGCCAGGCCTGCTTTGAAGGCCCAGTCGTGAAGGAGCAGAGCATTCCGAGCGAGCCGCCAGGTGAGCGAGAACTCAGAGTTGTTCCATTGGGAGCGAATATCTCCAAGTGAGCAGCCGAGTCGCTCCTCGAGCGGATCCGAAACAGCACCTTTTGAGGCGAGAAAGGTCACTGGACCGAGGCAGCTTACGAAGGGCTTTACGGCACACAGCTAAAAATAGCGCATCGCCTCTTGGCTCATGGCGGCTCTCACCCACGAGGTTTGACGAAAGACTGGAAAAAGCCACCACAACCTTGCGCTTCTACACTTACTCCGTCAAGGATCGACCCAGCTAGTCCAACCTTTCAGCGAGCCAATGGCTCTCCATATCAGGCATTCCCAAGCCCCCATTGTGGAGACGCTGATAACAGACCTGTCTGCGGACCATCAGTTTTCCACCTCGCCACCTTGCTGTGGCGAGGGATTGTCGCAGCGCCAGCCGATAGCTCTCTGATAGAGGAAGTACGGACAACCGGTAAAGGATCAAGGGGAAGGCACCTCCACCCTGCCCTTTAAGGACAACCGCCTTCGAAGCCAGGTGCGCATCTGCGGTTTAACCTTTGCCAGGACTTCTGATTAATTTGGCTCCAATAGGAGGCGTGGCCCAAACAACATCCCGAGGATGTGGATAGGTCCGTCCCTCCGGTGGAAAGGTCCAAGTAGGAGGACGCCACCCTCCAGACATCCAACCGCAAACCTTCGCTCTTATCAAAGTTTATCTAGGCTCTTGATATCTCTTCGTACCTTCATGGCCTCTATGTCCGAAAGGCGGCGCACAAAACCCGTGATATCATCAACGTACGCGGAGACCTTTGTTCGATAGTCGCCAACAAAGGAAACTCCGCGCAGAGCCAGATTTGCCCCTCCTCATCCCTAAGTCTCCGGAGCAGGGGCTCCAAAGCGAGGACATAGAGAAGAAGGGACAGGAGGCAACCCTGCCGGACCGACCACTCAATCACGAAAGACCCCGGTCGCTTTTTGTTCACCTGCACCACTACCCGTGGGTTGTGATACAGCATGTTAATCCATCTGCGGAACTCCGGTTCGAATCCGACAGTCTCGAAAACCGCCGCCAAAAACCGATGATTCACCCTGTCGAAGGCTTTGGATTGATCTCAACCGATCAGCGCGGTTTCAGTGTCGTCTTCAATTCCCTCTATGATCTCACGAATCAGATGCAGATTGCTCTGGATTGATCTTCCCTGTACAGCGTAGTTCTGCTCAGGTCCGATCAAATTCCCGACAACAATCTGGAAACGATTCGCTAAGATCCGGGCCGAAATCTTTAACTCTGTGCTAAGCCGAGTTATGGTCCTGTAATTATCTAGTTCCTCCCAAATATGCTTGCGTCCTTTCTTCAGCGATGTAATCACTCCTTTGTTAATGCTGCCAGGGATGGCTCCCTGGGCAAACAAATAGTTCGCTAGAATAAGCACAAACATGTGCAACATCCTCAAGTACATTTTGTAGAGTAAACCATCCAGTCGTGGCAACTTGTTGAGGGTGACCTACTTCAACGCATCACGAACTTCACACTCTGTAATCAACTCTTCGCAGGCAGCCACTTCCGCCTCCTGAAGGCGGAGTAAGTCGGCAAGATACCTGCGAAACTCCTGAAGCGGAAGATCAGGCAAACGGGCAAAACGATCACAAAAATGTTCCCGGAAGGCCTCACGTATCTCATGGCTAGACCAGAGTACGTCCCCACCCGGGGACTTGACGGACTCGATGTACCGATGAGGAAACCTTCGCACTTCCTCCTCACGAACGTATGTTACATTTCAGGGTTTCGTTGGGAACTATTTTTAGCCTAGATCTCACCACGAATCCCTTGTAACGCTCGCCAGCCTCACGCTCAAAGTACTCCTAAATAAATCTACTGCTAAAGATTCTCTCCCTCTACACTGCTCGCGAAAGTCTATCTTCTAAGGCCTTGGCCTTTTTGGCCCTATCTAGTCTGAGCTTGTGGCCGTATTTGATGGCAAAGTCCCTAATCCTATATTTTAGAGAACCCCACAACTTATTACTTACTAACACCCACTGAATAAGGGACTCCAACTGTTCCCGGAAGTTCCGTATCTTCAGTTAGGGATTGGGTGATTTTGAAGTTGTACTGTTTTCAGGATAGGTCTTGGGCTGGAAATCAATGTTTTTACAGAGCTTTTTGAATGCCTCGTCTCCGCTGTCTCGATGTCTCTTCAAATTAATTTGAACGTCATAAGTTCCTGTTAATCTGATGTGGTATTCTTGGAGGTTTCCATGGTTGGCTTTTCCTTGGTAGTTGCTATAGATGGTTATGGAAGTGTTTCTGCTGAGCAATCCCGGGAAAAGATTTCTCGGCTTTTTTTTTTCACTTGTTTTTATTAGTGATGGTAGAGGAGACTCTTCTGCTTTTGTTTCTTTTTCTTTGTGGTTAGGGAGTCTGGAAATGGAGTTGTCTGGAGGTTCTCCTTAACAAGAGACACCTCAGTTTGCTTGGTTTTATTTTCGGAGATTCCTGGTTGGCTGGTGATTTGATGTCCGCTGATTTGGTGTTCGATGATTTGGAAACTAGTGTTTTGGAAGGGGATGCTGAGCCATTTGGGCGATTTTCTCCGGCGTACCACTTCCGTCCATCCTCCTTCCACCCCGGGTTCTGGGTTCTTTTTAGTAGCCGCAGTAGGTGCAGCAATAGGAACAGACGGGCTTTTTGGCGTACTTTCGGGATTTTCACTTGGTTTCGAGGCCAGGTGTCCTTGCTGCCTGCACGACCGGCAGTGGGGCCGTTTTCCCTCAACTTAGACCCACATCTGCGAGCAGTTTGATGAATTACATCGAGGATTGAGGTGAACTCGTCCCTCTTAAGACAGATGAGGAAGGAGTAATCCTTGACCATGGCATTTACTGCACCTCAAACAGGATCATAGTCCTAAACTCGACCGAACTTACTAAGAAAGGAGATCAGGACATAGCCCGGCTGGGGCTCGCCCGTCTGGTTCGCCAGCGGGCCCTATCCAACAAAGGCAGACTTGAGGTCTTAAGCCCCCCCCCTCTCTCAACCCTCCACTATAATCGACCTTCGGGTCATTGACCTTGTGTCAAGTCCTGTCCTTTATTCTTTGGGTCCCTATGTATTCCAGCAGTAATTTGTAGTGCTTGGTGACTATGTTGCCCTGCGCAAGCTTTTCCGTCACCTCTGCCGAAGTAGCGACATTGGATACCCGTAATTTTTATGTGCTCTTCGAACCCCTCTCTTTTAAGACTAGTCAGTCTTCTGGTTTGGAGATCAGAAATCACCAGAGATAATGTTTTAGGTTCTATTACCTCGACGAACTCTGAGATAGGCAGGATGTTATTTCCTTGAAAGTATTTAGCGTACTTCCCTGTCCTATCTCTTTCATAATCCTCTGGTGACTTTTTTTGTGCTCTCCATATGGCCGGTTCTGTACGCGGGCTTATAGGGGTTCTCTGAGCGGGTTGAATCGGCTTGGAATCATTCATTTCCTGGCTCCTCCGCGACGATTGACTTGAGAGTGACGGCCAGTCTAATTTTATTTGACTGACCGGAGAATCACCTTTTGTTTAGGGAGATAATTTGCCTCCCCGTTGACTTTTTCAAAGTGATCGGGTGACCCTTTGTTTCTGGGGGCGAAGCTTTTGGTGTACGTGGTTCGACGGTCAAGGCTGGGATGTCCCTTTGGATATAAGAGGATGAGTTAGATTTCTTCAATAAGGCTGCGGCGGCTTGAAGAAATATTGGAGAGTCCCATTCGTCCGCAATATCTCTTAAGGTCGGTATAGTCGACGGGGTGGCGGGCAATGGATCGTGCTGGGAAGAGATCAGCAGAGGAACGGGATCCACAAGAGATGTTATCACTGTTGCCGAGGAATCGGCCGTTGAAGGAACGGTTACTGAGGTAGTGGTCGTTGGAAAAATGGTCGTTGAGGTAACGAACGCAAGGGTTGTCACGGTTGCCAGGGGTACAGCTGCCAACGGAGCGGTCGCCACGGTATCGGTTGCCAGCATGTCGGTTCCCATCAAGTCAGTCACCACCAGATCGCTCGCCAAGAGTGGAGTAGCCGGCGTGGCCTGAGCCTTGTGCTTGCTCTCCATGGGTACAGGCCCTGGAGTAAGTCCAGAGAAAATAACTATGCCAGCAAAGAAGAAACCCCCTCTCTTAGTCGAGCACTTAAGCCAAACACAAGAGAAGGAGCAGAATGTATAAACAAAGTAAAAGCAAGAAGGAAAAAGAAGTTCCTTTTCGGTGGTTTAGAGACGAAGGCTGACAGAAAATAGCAAGAAGAAATAAATTCAGCTCTGTCGGAAATTCAATTAACTTCGAGTCGTTCTCATGAGTTGTGTTAGGTTGTTTTTGGCTCTGAGTTTTATTTATATTTATTTGGAGTTGTTTTTTATTTATTTGTTTTATTATAGATGGACTAAGCTCATTCTGTTAGTCGGGGTTAGTTATTAAATATGTTTAATGTGTTAATGCCTGTGTTGAATCCTATTCTATTTATAGCAATTTTTAAAATTTTTTATAGTTATTACTTCGAGGATTTGTTAACGGTTTTTATTGTTATTTTTATAGATAATTCGTTTGGATCAGAAAGTTGTAAGTAAAGTTGGCGACCGTAGTCGAGGGTGGCCCGAAGGCTCCCTTTTCGATAGCTACAACACCAAGGTGTAGAGGAGGGCGCTACTCCATTCCTTGGATTGCTCCACTTTACCCTTGATCCTTACCTTATAATGCTGAGTGTTAAGCAAGGTAGCAAGTACTATTTTTTGAGTCTTTGGTATGACTCGACCTAGGATTGAACCCAAGTCTCCCGGGCCATTGGCGAACACTCTAACCATTATGCCAATGTCCGGTGTAACAAAAATCTAGCTGCATTGCCCGGGATCAGAAGTCATTAGTAAATGAAATTAAAAAGTGTCTTTGAAGGTTTGTCAAGAATGAAGAATAAAGGAAAAATGTAAGAAAGGAGGTGTATATATTAGGATCTTATATCCGCTGATTTGAGCTTGTCAGTGTCTTTTTTATGCTTTGTCATTTGATGCTGTTTTATGGTGCTTATGTCGGAGAGGTGGTATGTAAGGCAACGAGAGAATGTGGTTGTTGTATGATCAATGTAGGTATTAGCTAATATGTTATTTTCCGAGAGACACTTTGTACACTACATTAATTTAGGAGAGTTTTGGAGGAGATTGTATTATTCTTAACGATGAGGTTTAACGTTTTAAGTTTAGTTTAGTAGATAATGAGTTTTGTTTGTTTTTGATGTTCGATGGGGTTAATTTGACTGTGTATAATGTTGGTTAATTTATAGTTTTTATGCATTTGATTCGTGTAATATAAGTTTATTCTGTTAGTATTATAATTTTTGTTCTTCTTCTTATTTTTATTGATGTCATGGAGATATAGTTTTATTTGTTGATCGATTAGTTTATTAGGGAAGTTATTATTAACTAGAGTTTGTTTTATGTTAGTTCTTTGTAAAATATTGTCTTAGAGGGGGATTTTGTGATAAGCACTATGGATTAAGTTTTTAATCAGGGATATTTTATATTTTGGGGGGCATTCACTATGATAGTAAAGTAAAATTGAGTTGTGACTAATTTTTTTGTATTGGGGTGTAATGAATTTGTCATTGTTGCTGGGATCAGTAAGAACGTCTTGGAAGGGGATTTAAAAAAAAATTAATGTTGAATTCAGTTGTAAACTTTAGTACGGAGTTCTTTTCGAGGTTTTGTTTTAGTTTGTTAATTTCATCAGAGGATTGTGTGACAATGAAGATATCGTCTACATTGCGGACGTATATTTTGAGCTTTTTTTATTGTATTAAATATTTTGTTTTCGATGTGGGATATGTAAAATTCAGATATGTAAGGTCCAAGTGGAGAACTCATGGAGATACTGTTAGTTTGTGTGTATATTTTTCCTGAAGGGTCGTAGAAAAGAACTTGTGTTGTGCAGGCATGGATAAGATTTTCGAGGATGTTTGGTTTTATGGTAAGAGGATGAATGGAGGAGTGATTATATATGTTTTCTACTATAATTTTTATTGTTTTTTGAACCGGAACGTGGGTGAAAAGGTTTTCGTCATCGAGAGATGCGGTCAAGCATTTGTATGAAGTTAGCGGTAGATTTAATACATGTACACATATATAGAGAGATTATAGTATAGAAAAATATATATACAATAATCTTTATATATATATATATATATATATAAAGTAAATATATAATTATAACATTATATTGATCAGTTTTGTGGTACGATTAGAATGTTTTGCGTGATCATCTGATGGGTATCTCGATCGATAACCCACTATCACCAGAACAAAATGTCGATTGTCAAGCGGGTGGATATTGATGATCTATCTTCAAAGATATCAGCAAAAAACAGTGTATACGTTTATAAATTATGTTTTCTTACATTCACACACACACACACACACACACACCTATACAGCTTTTGATTATGTAAAAGTTTTGGGAAAAGATTTTTTATCCTCTTTAAACGTTCCAAAGGTTTGATGTAAAACTATCAAATATGCTGTTAATTTCCACGGTAAAATCATTTCCAATGCTTTTTCATAGAAAAATGTCAAATTTGCAATGTACTTTTGCTAAACAGTTTAAACAGCGATGAAATTTTATAAGCATATTCATTGGACCCAAGGAAAAGTCTTATTGTACCTCCCAAAAAATCCTTTTATGCATATATGGATATGTGTGTAACGAAAAAATAAAGAATTCTTAATGTAATATTGATCTTTAATCCTTAGTGATTGTTTTTAATTAAACTTAGAAATTTCTATGGGTTCAGCTAGTAAATAATTATATTCAAAATGGTCGCGACCGGAAGTGCAAGAGCGTTCTGCACAATCGAGAACTATAAACATTTCCTGAGAAGAAGAAATTATCTGTAGTGAGGACGGACGTTGAACATTATCCTTCTTAACACCAAATTTTGTTGACGTGACCGTCCGTTTCAAGGTGTGAGGTAGGAGAAGCCTGCTGGCTACGGATCTTAGTGAGACTTCTTGAGGATGGAGTGGGGGTGAAGGTCGCTATTGAGTCGAGATTGCTTATAAGTAGTTCTTGTGGCCCCAGGGAAGGACAATTTGAGCAATTTCCCATAACCAATGCACTCAAAAGGGGCTAGAGATTTCGTTAAAGCACTAACAAAGGTTATTTAGCGTTGCTCAGGCTTTTCAGATCATTATTAATTGAATGCACCGGGTAGAAAATAATATTCGTCTGAATTTATTCGCTTTTCATTTGAAAAAGAGGCGACAAAAATAATGTTACTTTGTATTAGGTGACTGGAAAGTAAGGAGGCTGTTTAATGTTTCTGGCTGGCAACTCTGATTAAAAACAAATTGATCAATTTAGACCTTAAGCATTCACTTTTTGTTAGCCTTTAATTTGGTTAAGCGTGTCACGAAATGGAACACAAGATCAAATTCTATCCATCAAGAATTTTTGACAAAACATTTAACAAGTGAACACAAGTTCCATCTCGATCACAGGTTTTTTGGAAGCATAAGGAATTTTTTGGGATGAGGCTTGTGGATTAAGAACTCTATTCTGCTAAATCAGTTAAATTATAAACTGAGGAAAATGCCATAAAATTGAAAAATCTCTCTGATCGACGTTAAATGGTGAAAATGATTGGTGTATATTCCTTCCACATCAACTGAATGTGACACAAGATCATTGTTTGTTATGAATTTGTTTGGTATGAATTCAATAATTTCTTTCTCCTCGACTTACAAACAACGAAAAAACGTAGCGAACGCGACAATTGAGCTATATCTGACGGAGAGAAGATATGGATTCATGTCTTTCCAAAGGTCATTTGTGCCAAGTGAAACGCAATCAGCATCGTGCAGGATTAGAACCCGTGTCACCGGTTCCATTCTTAACAACGATAATCATTATGCTGAGCAGCAATGAATTAACATTGATCAGCTGACTTTTACTTTGGGTTGTCAAACTGGGGAAAAATTCTTATTTGTCTCTTGACAAGCTAGGAACATTTTTGCCAAAAAGAATATTCCAGTAGTATCACAGACTAATAATAGGAGACGAGTTCAATGAAGATCTCAAGTATCTAAACCGGTTATCAATATTTATTCGAAACAATTGCTTACAAAAGCCCAAATCACCAAAAAGGACGACTTCGGCATTAAATAGTTTAACAACGATTAAAATGCTGTACAACCAACCAATCAACCAATCTTCGCCGGTTCCAAACTGACTTCTCCCCTTTGTTGCGGCTCTAACCACTCGAAAGATTCTTTCTTTTGTCTCTGTCTCCAGGTCTGCTACAGCTCCTTCTTTGACCAAATTTCCAGACGTATATATTCATAACTAACGGAGACCTTTTCTGATCATACCATTCGGTTCGGATGACAAGGTTACCCACAAATACTTATATCTAAAATATCCAGACATTCTGATTTTTAGTTTCGTAATCACTTTTGAAAATAAACATCCATGTATACATATCGATATGTAGTTGATAAATAAATACAGATTTAGCAATGAATGAATGATCCCAAAGTCAACTTATACAAGAAGCAGGTGCATTTAGACTGTACTCTTTTCCCTGTCGATCGTAATATAATTTTAACATAGAATTTTCCTTCTCTTTAAATGATGGTTTAAAAACATACTCATAATCAAAGGCCAGCTCTCAAAGAAAACACCAAATAACAGTGGGAGATTAATATGTAAATACGTGTTTGCCAGCATCTTTCGTCATCCGTCTGGAAAACTACGATCAACGGCTTTTTGGTCCTGAAACAAAATGTTACCTGTCAATACTTGATCCTGACGTTCTTTTTCAACATTTTATTTAAATGTATATCCAAAACTGGTTATACGACGTCATGACAAGTATCAAATTTGGTTATTTTGTAATGAAATATGTTTTATGGTACATTATAATAATGAGGTGTTAAATAAATAATATCTTTCAAGCTGTTGACTTATAGTCCAGATATAATATTTCAGTTAAGCATTTTCAAAAGATTTCTATTTGATGAATGTTCCGTTAAAAAAGTTTGAATGGTTTCAAAATAGTCATCTGTGTGTAAAAGTTTTGTTGAACGCGTTTGGCAAGATGAAGTGTCCGATTTCAATTTATTTAGTTTTCGTCAAATTTAATGATTTTTGTCACATAAGATTTGAGGCCAAAACGACAGACAAAATCTGATTTCTTTAATGATGCAATTATATTTTAACAGAGACTTCTTTTTAGCGGTTGTCGAATTGCACTAATCAACGTTTAAATTTGATGAGTACAATATCCCACGTGTACTCTAATGAGAAAAAACAAACAAACTGCTATATTTAAAAGACTGTTAATTACAAGCTGAGTAACGGACAGGTGATATAGCGGTTCTACAGCTTCTTGAAAGTCTCAGTTGCATTGAGCAAATACACAGGCATCATTCCTTTATTTATAGTAATTATTCTTTTATTTATAGTTATCATTCCTTTATGTATAGCAATCATTCTTTTATTTATATCTATCATTCATTAATTTATAGTAATTATTCTACACCAATACAGAAACAGAAGTGCCGATCCATACGTCAATAATTTGGATAGTTATTATATAGATGACATTTTCTCACCAGTAAAAAAGGAGTAAAATAAAGCAAAAAAAAAAAAATGATTAAAGAATAACAGTATTTTTGCTGCAGATCGTTTTTTATGCGGATCGTTAAAGAAAGATTTGTTGCAGGGCCGATAAATATATCGATCCCACAAACTTTTAAAATAAAAGTGATTGACAACGAACTAGACAAGAATGACAAAACAAGGTGGTTGTTTCGAAAGGCCAAATTTTATTATGGCGAATCGTAAATCGGAATATCGTTCGGCGGACAGTCGCCGCTGCCGGAAGATGGTCGCTGGTGCAGGATCTAGTCGCTGGTGCAAGACTAGAGAGCTGATGCAAAACTGGTATTCGTTGGTAGTCAGGTCTGGTGGTCACTGGCGCCGGACTGTTAGCTGCTGTTGTTGGACTGGAAGCTGCTGGAGCTTGAAGTTAGTCGCTGGTGCAGGACTGGTAGCTGCTGCTGCTGCAGGACTGGTAGCCGCTGCTGCAGGCAGGTAGTCGCTGATGTAAGAAGGTAGCTGCTGCTGCAGAAAAGTGGTCACTGGTGCAGGAAGGTAGTGCGTCGTGCCGCCTCATAGGGTATTTAGTTAGTCAGAATTAGTCCTTAAAAGGTCTGTTAGATTGAGAGGCTGGTAGTTTGGACCGCTGCATCATGACGTCTCAGAAGGTGTTGGAATAGATTTTCTGAATTAGCCCTGAATAGGGCTTTTAAGCTGAGATGCTGGTATTTCTCCTGCGTCGTCTGCTGGCTGGAATCAGGACGTCAGCTTTAGGGGAAGCCTGGAGCAGTGCGTCATGGACAGCTGCTGTTGATAAGGCTTCGGTCATAGGGTTGACCAGGGGAGAATCAGATTCATCCCACAGCCTTGGCTGACGTACAGCGCGTTACTACCCTTCGTGGTCTAAGTAGAATGAATTTGCTTATTATCCCAAAATAGTAGTGAGAAACTCCATTCTACTTCAACGAGGTTTTTTTATTACTACACATTTTGGCAATTAGTTGTGGACTGTCCTATCAAAGACCGGCTGAATTTAATATTTTTAAAAAACGTCCTATGTGGAGCGATTTGACTCCTTAACAACCAGTCCCTAGAGAGCTATTGGCTGACGGCATCAGCGACTCATCACTTCTTGGAAATGGGTTTTTTTTTTTGTGTTATATGCAGCCGGTGGACTACGATAGATTAATATCTCTATCAAAGTTTATTTCTCTTCTATGTGTATATCTCGGGGATCATGTTAAAACATTGTAAAGACTTTTTTTTAAAAAACATGTTTTCTCGAGTTTGTGCGGTCGGACAAGAAAAAGACAGTACGATGGTTTTTAGTAATTTCCAAATATCAACACATTTCACTTTAAAGTTTTTAGAATGACTGAATAATAAATCGTATATAATAGTGTATAAGTCTGCTTTATGCATGGGACAACTCTTGATTATGTTCACGAAATCGTTGATTAATAAAAATTTTTGAAGCAAAGTGTTACTCTTAGAACTTCCCCTTATGTTTAAATTTCAACTTTGCTAAAACATTTATGTACACATTACATAAATAAGTCGATAGCTATTTTTTGCCTTAAAATAACGTAGTGAGAAGGGGTGACCTCATGGTGTAATGGTTAAAGCAATGGACAGCAAAACCGTAGTAAGCGGCTTTGAACTCCAGTTGCGCTATTATGCTTACCTTCGGACGTATACCATTGGGGAAAGGAATGGACCCCCTTATCCTCCCAGGCATGGGTTAAATAGTACTACCACTGTTCTTCTAAAAGGAAGGCTTCGGCATTAAATAACCTACAAAGGTTGATGTGCCATTAAACAAAGAAACCAAACCAAACCAAACCGTATTGAGAATTTGACATATACATGTGTGTATAGGAATTTAAGATTATTAAAATGAGAAAATAAACCCGACCACAAAAATAAAATCAGTCTATCGAGGTATTGAAATTGTTTTAAAGAAAAAAGCTAATTCACTAGATAATTTACATTTCAGAAAATTTTGCCAATTCGACTCTCTAAGAAGCAAAGATGAACATGTCACACAATCTGTTAGGTCACGGAGATACCATGTCGAGTAATTCATCCTGAAGGAATCTCTTGGATCAACGCAAATTACATGGCCATTCTCACTTTTATTAGAAAAGTGAGAATGGCCATGCGATAGCTTGTACTGGGTCACATACTTAAGTTCTTCCTAGGTCATTCTAAATATATCACTAAATTTCAGGGAAGTGCATCCCTACAGCTAGTACCTCTTCAGGTTACTTACAAGGGGCAAAATCAAGGTCAATTACAAATGTCTGACAGAGATGAGTAATTTTTATTTCCAAATTGTTAGACATGTACGGGACTCCACATTTAACGTGACCTCGTATTGCATCATATCGTAGGGAGGTATTTAAATACGAACATGGTACTAACAGGAGGAGCACTTAGGGCAACAGTTATCGTCGTAGGAAATGGAATCGGCAATCTGAGTTCAAATCCTGAACGAAGCTGCGTCTCACTTCACGCTAACGTTCTTGGGAAAAGCGTGACACAATCTATTCAAGCATCAGCTATGGGTAAATTGTTGGACAAACAGTTCTTTTGCCTTGGTTGGTAACCAGACAAAGAGAAGGAAAACTCTTAATTAAAATCAGCTGTTCCCCGCCTAAAAGTTGACCTTCTGCTCGTGGCACAGGTGTTGGGTAAATTTACACGTGTTACCATCAGCAAAGGACGATCTATGAGCTGTCTGATCTCTTAGAGAACACCCAAGTTAGATTGTATTTAAAAGGTTTTCCAATTTGTGTGTACGTGCCGTTAATCGTTAGGTCACAAATAATGTTAATAATAATTCTAATGTCATTAAACACGATGACCAACGGAATGACAATAACTAGGAAACAAAGGAAGAAAAACAACTCTATGGGCGCTTTAAACGACTAATAAACAACATCTCACACGAGAAAACTTAGACGTGGCTAAGAAAAGGAAACTTTAATAGAGAAACAGAATATCTCCTAATAGCATCACAAAACAACACCATAAGAATCAATCAAATCAAAGCGAGAATAGATAAGACGCAACAAAATAGCAAATGTAGGTTATGTGGTGATAGAGACGAAACGATCAAACATAATAAACGAATGCAGCAAATTAGCACAGCTGGAGTATAAGACTAGAAACGACTGGGTGGTTAAGGTGATCCACTGGGAGATGTGCAAGAAATTGAAATGACACACACAAACTCCTATGGGACTTTGACATACAAACGGATCACTTAATCTCGACCAGAAGACCAGACCTCAGAGTAATCAACAAAAAAAAGGAGAACTTGCAAAATTATGGACTTTGCTGTACCGGTTAACCACAGAATAAAACTGAAAGAAAGTGAAAAGAAGGATAAGTACCTCGACCTTGCTAGAGGATTGAAAAAACTATGGAACATGAAGGTGACGATTATACCAATCGTGATTGGTGCATTCTGTACAATAACTAAAGGATTATCAAAGGGACTGGAGGACATGAAAGTTGGAGGACGGGTGGAGACCACCCAAACTACAGCATTGTTGAGAACGGCCAGAATACTGAGAAGAGTCCTGGAGATTTGAGGAGACTTGCAGTCACTCAAAGTCCAGAGAAAGACCATCAGCTAACGCTGATGTTAAAAACTCTCTAGGAGTAAATAATAATAATAATAATAATAACAATAATAAAAATAATAATACTGTTAATGTTAGTAATAATATTAATACCGTTAAAGTTAATAATAATATTGATGCTGTTAGGCTCCTAATAATGCTTAAGAGGCAAACATTATCATTTCTAAGAAGATAATGTGATAGAGGGGATTTGTAGAGTGACTGAAGCGCGGAACTGTTTCAATCACTGAGCCGATGAAGAAAAACAGATATATGACGATTTTCCTCTCCGGAAACACAGCAAATATATTGTTGTCCCCTTTTCTGTCTTTCCAGTGACATATAATCAACCCCAGAAAATAAACAGTTATAAGTTTTATTAATAATGGTCCAAAAGTGTAACAGTAACAAATTGGATATAACAAAAAATAAAATAAGATAAAATGAATAATAAATAATTACTAAAAGTGTTTCCTTTCGATAAAAAGGAGAACGTTTCTAGACATCATGTGATTGAATACCTCCACCACCCTTGAATAGCGGATGTGCCGAACTTCTGCGGGGGTATAATAGACAAGTAACAAGTCAATTGTCAAAATAAGTCTGAGAATCGCAAGGGTGTTTATTTATTGACTAGAGGCAGTCACGTGGTATTAGAGAGAGAAGAATTCCATACAATTGGGACCGAGACTCGAAGCATGAAGTAGAATTGTTTGAGACTTAAGTGAAAACACTCGACTCCCTTTGTAATAGAGGCAGTGGCTTATAAACGAAAGAGTGGCGCTCGTGGTGAAATGGTCATCATCGTAGGAAATAAACACAGCATTCCGAGTTCAAGTCCTAGGCGAGATTGTTTGCATCTCACATGGCGCCAATATATTTGGGAAAAATATGAATCCAATCGTTCTCCCTCCAGCTATAAGTAAATAGTAGGGCAGACTGAGCTCTTTAATCTGGTTATTGCAACTGGTCTTGAAGAAGGAAAACTCTCAATACAAACCTGTTAATCTCCGCTTAAAAACTGACCTTGTGTCGCATCATGCTAATGCAGAAAATTTGGGTAAATACAAATTAATGAAAAAGTGTGAGCAAAGCTATAAGACATTTTGAGATTGGTCAGAAGAAAAAAAGTAACACCGTGAAATAAACGTGAGTAGATTTTGTGACTTGCATGTTTGTTGTTCTTTCTTATGATCTGGATTAAGTGACATTCTCTTTGATATTCTCGATTATACAACATTGACAATAGAAGAAAATATCATAAGATCCACTGTAAAAACGAATCTTCAATCATATTATTTTTATCACAGTGAGTTTTAATCTAATTACATTGTATACGCTCTGTATGAGAATTTTATTATATAAACCTGGATAGGGAATATATAACAATAGCCATACAATGAGCACTCCCTTGGATTTATATGAAATTCTTCATATATTCTATACACAAATGATCCATACGGTGACTGGATATATATATATATATATATATATATATATATATAGTCATCCACAGACAGACTGTTTCGATCTATCAGAACTCTTCAGTGTGGCTAGACACGCAGGACGCTCGGAGCCGGGATCAAAACACGTCCAACTTTACGTTAGACTGTGTTTCAGACCACTCGTCCACCAAGCGGACTACGTTGGCTAAGGGAATTTTAAGGTATTTTTATTTTTAGAAACAGCAGCAGCAGCCTTTGTTTACATTTTTTTATACCCTATCGGCTACCAGAGTGCTCAATTCTTTCGAAGAGCTAAAGTTTAATTCATGAATTTTATATATATATATATATATATATATATATAAAATTCATGAATTAAACTTCATGAATTCAAAATTAAAATTCATGAATTTTATATATATATATATATATATATATATATATATATATATATATATATAAAATTCATGAATTAAACTTTAGCTTAGGTATATGTCAGGGGAGTTTACTGAAAAGTATTCTGAGGTTGCGCACATTATACTGTTTTTATGATTATTAAAAAAAACTAATTCAGCAAATCAATAAGAAGTGTTTGTGTATACAGTTATTAACCTCGAAGCGTAATTTTCAAAGCAAAATTTAACAGATTCACAAAAAATTAAACCATTGAATCAATAGTAACTTATATTTGCATTATCAAAAAATTCTGTTTAATGTCATCAAAGAACTTTAATAATAAGCAATGAGTTAGACTCCCAACACCCCAAAAAACACAAAACCCAAATATTTACTGCTGTATATTTTTGTTTCAAATATCGATTTCTCATATCAGTTGGAATATTCTGCTTATTGGCTTATTGTAGTCTTTACAAAAATTCCAAATTCCATCGGTATCATATCATTTTATTGTGGAAAGAGATTACTGCAGACTGGATTTTACGAATCAATGATAACTATTTGCGAACAAGTTTCAAGTATTCATTACAATAGATATGAATTTATTGAGTCTCCTTAAAGTGAATATTGAAGTAAAAAATACATGAAACTTAATAAACAAAGATATTTTAAAATTTTGTACGGAATAATTTTTATAGGGTAAACAATGCGTTTCTTGCCTCTTAGAAATACACTCCACCAGCATGTATGCATATTGATGTTGTTAATATATACGTTTAGAATGAATTGTTTGTTACATAACTTTTATTATTGTACTTGATGGCCCGTGGATTCGTTGGGTTCTCTTTGAAACAATGGTTTATGATGATATTGAGACTCCAATGAACGAAGTAGTAACGGATTCTAATTAGCATATCATGTGTATATGATGATGGGTCATTAGAATCGAATCGACTTTACTTCTCAATAAATCTCTCCTTCCTCTTGGATTACCTTGTTATCAATTTCTCTCTCTCTCTCTCTCTCTCTCTCTCTCTATATATATATATATATATATATATAGATAGATAGATAGATAGATATTGTTTTAACTGTTTTATCATTACTTACTTTTTTTGTTAATATATTACACCCTACTTATAAAGTAAAATTTATGATGTGTAGGAATGAGAACAATATATTATTCATAGGGTTCTATACCATCAGCGTTTCCAGGTACCCGCAGGAAATCTTTGAACATATCTCAGTCGGGTAAGTGAGAATACACACACACACACACACACACACACACACACACACACACACACACACACACACACACACATATATATATGTGTGTGTGTGTGTGTGTGCGTGTGTATATAAACATGCATGAACATATACACACACTCATTATATATATATATATATATATATATATATATATATAATGGGTGTGTGTATATGTTCATGCATGTGTTTTGAAGAGTCTGTGTATATGTTTCAGTTGTATATCACCCATGCTCGCATAAATCTTTACAGGGGCAGAGTGACCTAGGCCCCGGGCCAAAAAGGCTTAGTGGCTCCTTAACTCATTTTACCCAGACCTCAATTCCATACAGATATGTACAATCTTAGTCAGACATTCGTTTCTAAAGAAGCTCAGAGAGAGAGAGAGAGAGAGAGAGAGAGAGAGAGAGAGAGAGAGAGAGGTGTTTATTTCCTGTGCTATAGAGTGCCTTCAGGAACAAGTCTAGTAGACTATATTAATAGACCAGCAAGAATTCGTCTAATTAAAACATTTTGGCGATAACGCATTGATTCATTTGAGGCCACTTCAAAAATGAAAATTTGGTTCATAGGTTTCTTAGTGCTTTGAGCCCTGGAGCACAGACCGATTGTCATAACGCTTAGTCCAACTCACTCTTTTTCTTTCTCTCTTTCTCTTTCTCTTTCTCTCTCTCTCTCTCTCTCTCTCTCTCTCTCTCTGTGTCTATCTGTGTGTGTGTGTGAGTGTGTGCTGCGTATAAATTTCACATCTACATGAATAAAGACGTAAGCATAAATATATATATATACACGGGCGTATGCATATACCTACCTATGTATAAGACAGTGAACTATGAACTTGATGGATCCCGTTAAAACGTAAGAAAAGTCTTGATTTCCATGATAGTTTAGTCGATTTGTCGGAACAAAAATTAAAAATCTTTATCCAAACAGCTAGTCTTTTTTCATGGAAAACATCAACAAAAATAAACCTTCAAACTTTTAACTACTACCAAACGGATTTCATTACATAATAATAATAATAGTGGAATATTTCCTTACACTCAGCAAATCTTCTGAAACTGCTCATACAACAATTTCTAAAAGGCTGCTTTGTCTTTGGACTCGTACTAAACAAACAAAACTTTGGTGGCCTCCATAGTCGATAACCTCAAACAAATCAAGATCTAAAAGTCTAATTTGGTGTACAATGTTCTAATGCAAGCAGATATGGTTATGGCAAAGATGAAGCCCTGAAGAGATGAATTCCTCTTGTGGAAGACAGACCCACAGCCCTCGTTACCATCAAATCGGAATATTTCAAATTTTGCGTAGGTTAGTGGACATTCAATAACTGCACGTACTTCTCTAGGCTGAAAGAGGAAATACTGCTGTTTTCCTCTTTGCTCTGTCCCAGAAACCAGTTCAAACCTAGTTTATATTTCATCGTTTTATGATGTTGTTTATTTTCCAGGTTCAGTCGTTCCTTTTGAAAAATTATAAATTTCAATAGGAAGTGTGTGAACAGTTCAAATTTTACTTAAGGCAATAAAGAAGAATAATTTTTAGCTCATAAATCACCAAACTTTTCTCGTAGAAAAAGTATATTAATGCATTTAACTAATTTTTTAAGGAGAAGCCACTCACCTTATCCGCAGATATAGATAAGATTTTGTCACTATAGATAAAAGCGTTTGTTTTAGACAAATACAGAGATGCTGATTCATAATTTGCGCTCACAATTGTTATAACACGTTAAAGTTTAGTACAATGTAGAGCATATACCAATGCATAAAGTCTTTTCTCGTAACGAACTTCGTCAAAAGCAATGGCACAAGATAGCTGTGACGTCCAATATCCTCAAAATCAAATTTGAAAGAGAGAAAAGCGACACAAATTTGAAAGCAAGCATTTTCATTCAACCCGAGATTAGAGAATTAACTATCTGTTAAATTGAATCGACTTTATCTTGCCGCATGGGATTCATTCATTTGAGCAGTAAATAGATTTCTTTGGTCTCATAGAACTGAAAACAATGTTGATTACCGTCTGTGCAGTGTAGCATTTGATATACAACATTTGTTTATTTTCATTTTTAAAGGTCGAGGAAAATTAACCAACTGCAAGCACTTCCAAGTTTTATTACTTAATGTTTCACCAGAAATAATAAAATCTTCAGTCTAAAAGAAAAATTGATATTTCATAAAAATCATCGGGATGAACTTGGTTGTAGGTGATACTGAACATTGTATGGTCAAAGTCATATATTAAAGATATGTACACAAAACTAAAACTTTTCATATGCTTACTGAAGAATGTATTTAAGAGGTTCAAGTGATTTTGTGAAGGTCGAGAGGATGTCGAAGATGACCTTTTGTCGTGTTTAACTTTTAATTCCAAAGAGTCTCTTCATTAATGACTTAGTTAAATTACGTTAAAACTACTAGTATCCAATTGGTCACTAAAATTAAATAGCATTAAGTCCGTTCAGTACCTTCATAGAGAACCACTTAGGATTAGCAGGTAATGTAAGCAACTATGCATCAGACTAAGCCAAATAACAGTCGATTTACTTTGGTTATTATTGTAAGAAATGAACTCAACAAGCCAGCTTAAATTTCTGGATGAGGGTGTCTACATGTTACTTCTTGCTGTCTTGGATCAGACATAAATTCATCTTCTGCTCCTAAATATAGGTAAGTTGTAGGGTATGCTGGGTTCTGTAGCCTTGTTATAACAACCAGTCGAGGAGAAGGAAAAATTCTGTATTCTGCTTAAAGATTGTCCGTAATAGAGGTGTTGGGCGAATGTATACAGTTTCTTTTCATCAATGAAAACCATTTCTACAGTTTTTCTGACGCTGAGTCTTTGTCGATCTTTTCGAACGATATTCTCGCAGGTTTTTGACATCCATGAACATCTATAACATTCATCGTCATTGACATTGTTTCGGCTATCACAAGAAAGTAAACGTGATAAATTTTAGTGATCATACGAAAAGATTTGGTTGCTATTTTGTTCAGTTTCACCCCAAATTTCAGATTGATGCATTGCTCATTTCTTAAAATAAACATTTTTTGTCTTTATTTATGAACGAATTTCAAGGATTATTTATATTTGAACACTAGTCAGCGTATACAACGTAGTGTGCTCATACGCACCGTGGTTTCTCTTTACTTAATAACTACACCTTCTCTTCATACAGACAGATTCCAAATATCTGGCTTTGTGCAAATGTCTTGGATTTTTATAAAGAGTGTTTCAAATAGGAATCAACTATCTTTTTAACAACTAGTATTTAAACTATTTGAACTATGTTGAGGTTCTGAAAACAGTAGTTTAAAACTTCCGTCAATCTGTAAAGAGGTCCTTTTCTGTCTGGTCGACTTACTTGCTTGGACACATTATCATCGAGAATATTGTCTATTAACCCCTTCGACCCTGTACATCCCCCTCTCACGAAATGTATCAGTTAAACGCTGCTAAATTGTCGATTTATTGGAAAATTTAGATAAAAATTGTTATTCGCAAATTTGTGAGATTTTTATGCAAAATACGTTCGTCCGTGGAATATGATATGGCTGACGCAAAGAAATATATATGCTCGAATGAAGCGATCACATGACGCAGCAATTTTGATTGCTTAATAATTCTATATAGTATAACAGCGTAATTAATATTGTTGCTCAAAATTTACACGCATGTAATTCTAACTTATGATATCTAGGTTGTCTTGATTGGTTGATTTTATGGCATATAAACCCTTGTTGGGTTATATAATGCTAAATTTAGTCTTTTTTTGCGAGCACTTACTGAGTTTCGCGTAACTATTTCTATTAAATAATAATTTGCAAACAATTATAGCTTCAAGTAAAGTTGGCAATCGCAGTCGAGGGCGACTAGAGGTTCCCTTTTTAATAGTTACTACACCGAGGTGTAGGGGAGGGCGCTATCCCTTTCCCTGGATTGCTCCACTTTACCCTTGATACTTACCTTATATTGCAGAGTGTTAAGCAAGGAGGTATCCAGTACCATTTTTAAAGTCTTTGGTATGACACGACCTGAGATTGAACCCAGGTCTTCCGAATCATTGGCAAACACTCTGCCCACTAGACCAATGAGCCAGTGTTAGTGGGTAGTATTCGCCAATGGTCTGGGAAACCTGGGTTCAATCCCAGGTCGCGTCAGACCAAAGACTTTAAAAATGGTACTTGATACCTCCTTGCTTAACACTCAGCAATATAAGGTACGTATCAAGGGTAAAGTGGAGAATCCTGGGAAAGGTGTAGCGCCCTCCCCTACACCTCGGTGTAGTAGCTATCGAAAAGGAGCCTTCTAGTCGCCCTCGACTACGGTCAATAGCTTCAAGTAACAATTGTTAATACAAATAATTTGTCCAAAATTATATAGTTTTATGGATACTTATAATTTTTAAACAAATCTATTTGACTTATAGATGAGAACCTAACAGGTACTACCACTCCTGTCAGAGTGGATTTAGGAATATTTGCAACCGATGGGTGTCTCCACACTCCCGAGAGCTTCAGAACTGGAGCCTCACAACCAGATTTAGTTTAGTTTCATATACAGGAAAGAGTTGTTTCGGTTTGTATCCTTTATCAAACCCTAGTTTTACAAATGAAAGCGTGTCTCTTGTCCTTATACCATTCATGCAACTCTCAAGCTATATATTTAATTAACTATTTTAGTCGTCTCAGTCATTTTTCATAGCTTTGTCAGTAGGGAATTACGTATCAGTTGCAGTTTTAATTATTAGATTATCAGCGGAAGATACATTTCCGTTTCTATGTCACATCCAAGGCAATTAATCGTTGCCGCAGACTAAGTTTAAATATGTTAGTTCTTTCTTACGTCTTTTTACGTGACTGAGACAGCAGTAGAGAGTTGTTCGGTCGGTCAGTTGTATTTACGGCATGTCAAACCTAGCTCGGTCGTTAAGTCAGTTTAACGTTTATGGTGAACACTGACTTAGTATCACGAAACATAAATGCTTTCCTGTATTTTTTCCTCATGTAATCTAACTCACTTGTCACGTTTCTCACGTTCCTTTAACGAAACTTACTTGAAAAAAGTTATTTTCTTCTTGACTTTTCAGCATCCACGAGTATATATCCGCCCTCTCGGTGGTGCTTAAAATACGCCGACTGTATCCTCTACAGAGGAATAAAACTCGTACAAAACAATGGGTATTAAACTTGATTAGATGGAGAGGTTCCAGTTCTGGAACTCTGGGGAGTGTGCAGTAACCCTTACTTACTTTTACTCCTAGGTTCACTATGACCCAGAGTGGTAGTGTACCCGTTAGGGGCTCATTTATGAGTTCAACAGATCTGTGCGCAAATCATAAGTGACTAATGTTAAGTTTGTGATGTGATTCATTGTCTACCTCTGCAATGTGATCTCTTTTCTATCCGTGTGATGTGATCCCTTTTCTATCCGTGTGATGTGATCCTTTTTTTATTCCTGTGATATGATTCATTTTTTACCTCTGTAATGTGATCTCTTTTCTATCTCTGTGATGTGATCCCTTTTCTATCCCTTTGATGTTATTCATTTTTTATCTTTGTGATGTGATCCCTTTTATATCTGTGATGTGATTCATTTTTAGTAAGTTTAGTAAATAATTCTTATAGGGTGTTTGGTTATTTTAGATATATAATTTATTGATTTTGAAAAATATTATAATTTAAAAAACGTAAATGCATAAAAAACTTTATTTTCTTTGAAATGTTTCCAGAGAATAAAATAGTACTTTCTGTAAAATGTTTTAGAGAATAAAACGATTTACTCTTCAGTTTGTAACCGAATGATAATTTTGTGGTGTCCTCGTTCGCGCTGAAAGCTGTACATTAATCATGCTAATTCTCGACCTAATGGAGATAACCATGAAATGCTAATTAGAGTCTTTTATTCCCTCTTAGATAGAAGAATCAGTATTATCACTAGTATTTAATTCAGCCGTCTCTATATTTCACATGAAGGGGTGTATTTAAAGGTTTGAATGGGTTGTGAGCAAATGTATATATCATCATCATATTGATAAAGGAAAAACGTACATTGCTGTCAAATTTGATTAAGCTCAGGTTATCGGTGTGCACACGTAGATACTGTGTATGCTATGTGGTGGTGAGAAGTAAGTAGTTTATGGACCCTGGTTCAAATTCAAACAATCTTGTATCAGTTTATTATGATAGACATTCACGTTGAACATATTAGTACAAGATTAAAAAAAAACAGTTTACAAACTGAAGCAGATTAATTCATAAATAATGACCCAGCAATCATATCAATCTCTGGTTTCGATTTCGGTTTTTATGTTTAATGCCATAACAACCTCTGTAGGTTATTTAATGCCAAATCCATCCTTTTAGAAGGACAGTAGTAGTACTATTTAACCCATAGCTGGGAGGATAAGGGGGTTCATACCTTTCTTTAAGTCTGAAAGTGAACATAATATCGTGACTGGAGTTCGAAATCGCTTACAACGATTCTGCAGTCCATCGCTTTAACTCTTACACCACGTAAACACTCCCTCACAATCTGGGGTGGTGGTTAGAGTCATGAGGAAGAGGAGGAGGAGGAGGAGACTTCCAAAACATAAATGCATTTGAAGACCGTAGAAGGTATATAGTTTTGACATTTTTTCAGGTGGGCATTAGCGAAAAAAAGGTTGGGAAACACTGACTTGGATAAATGGAACCAACCAATCAAAACAAAAATCTAAAAACTAGTTGTCTTCACCGCCAATTCTGTGTTTTTATTTACATAAATTTTTCCTTTCTAAGTTCGGTCCTATTATTTTTAATTTCGTTGTCATTTTAAAACTGATTGGTGGCAAGAGAAAAGATACCGATGCTGCATTACCACTCTTTGATCATTCAAAAAGTAACTTTCTATAAAACCCACGTGAAACTGCTAGCCGTAGTATTTGACTGTTTTCCTTCCAAAGGCAATTATAACATAATAACCCGTTGGTGAACTCCAGAAACAGTTAGCAAACATGTTGATGAATTAAGACAGGGGAAAAAAACTAAAGAGGATGCCCTCATCAAGCATGATCTACTTATCAATCACCAATAATCCTTCCCAAATATCGGGTGTAGAGCAAGAACGTTGGGTGTAGGTGTGTTCACAGTCTGTTCCGTATTTTCTGAAGCTGAGTCCTAAAAAAGTACTGTAATGGCATCCGTCCTTCACTTAGAGATCGCAGAGTTTACGTTTTGGCCTGTTTAGATTTCGACGCTCGAAATGTTGGGTATATCCTGAAGGTAAGAGGAGATGTCGGTGGACATTGTTTGGATTTGGGCGAGAAGCTTGCAGAACAGCCGAGTTGCTTAACGAAAGAAATTGGGTGATGGGGGGAGTCTTTAGACATTTTTGTAGCTAGGTATGTTTGTATGTATTTCAGTTTGTTTATATCTATCACACACATCAAGTTTATATCTATCACACACATCAAGTTTATATCTATCACACACATCAAGTTTATATCTATCACACACATCAAGTTTTTCAAATTGGTATCGCAAGCTGATCTTACACCAAATGTCTTTTTGTCTATCAATGCAAAACTAAAAAACACCTTGAACTATAGTTACAAAAAATTTCGTGCTTTGTAGGATTTTTCTTGCATATAAAACTCCATAACTTTTGCAATCTTGGCATAGGCTTCGATATATTTTGCGTCAGTTAGGTTAGCTAAACGGAATCATTATCTTTTTGTTTAACAGTATAAAGTAGACATTTATATGAAATTTTTCTATCCAGAGATTAAATTTACAATTTTTCCCATTGAGTTGAAAATTGTGTTTGCGTTTAAATTTGTACTAGCAGCAATAGAACTTGTGATTTTGCACATCGCGTCGATGTTTATTAATGTATAAGTCATCACACAATCAAGTTCGGTGTTACTGACTTAAAATCTTGACTTAGGAATTAAATATAAATATGAAATAACATGTGACAGATTGTTCTGGGTTATATGGGTCCAGAATCAACAAACTACTCTTGACCTGTCAAGAATAGTTCCTTAATTCTGATACCACACAACTCAGTCGCATGCAATTTGGAGGGAAAATTAATACCAACCATTGTAAACAATTCAGTTGTCTATCTTTCAAGAAGAGTGATAATATCACTATGTTAAGTAATGACCGGAAAAAAGGGGGTAAAAAACAACCCCCCCAAAACAAAACCCCCCAAAAACTATCATTTATTTGCTGCTTTTATAACCCAGATCCCTGCAAAATGGAAATATTCTGAGGTGTAGGTCAGTAAGAAAACAAACTCGATTTTAAGTACAGCTTTGGGTTAAATGAAGGGAAATGAGAAAAATCTAAGTGGAGATGCAATACCGGTATAGAAAATCAGCATTCACAATCCTTGCTTTTTACTTGGAACTTGAGTACCGTCCTTTAGCATGGGGGAGAAATATTTGACTATAACTTACGGTTAAGTCTTGCCAAAATATCAGTTTCTGCAAGCTTAACGAAGTAAAGAAGCAATGTTCCTGCTCAGCACATAGATGAATGGCCATGTTGGAACGGCAGGTAATGTAAGCAATCTAAGGCCTTTGTGCCAGAATAAACAACGCTTAGCACAAGGCCAAAAGTATGGAGTGCCCAGTGAGAATCGAATTCACCATCAATAGTTTGATAATATAACTCATTAAATATTACATTACACGAGGTGTCTTTCTAAGAAATAAATAACTATTTCAACGGAAAATCATAAGTACGAGGTGCCTTCAATAAATTTCCAGACTTTTTTTGTACAGGCATTTGAAATTGTCGTAGACTCTTGAAAATTCACTATGTTATTGCTATACATCTTATGAGATGGCTGACCAATTTTTATGATTTCAGGTGCAAACGAACAGCTACAGCAGCAATTGGAGTACACCCTACTAAACCCTGATTGTCACAGCTGGTGAATTTCAAAATGCAATCTGGTCGTGAGGACACTTTAGAAGAACGATATGCAATAAAATTCTGTTTTAAACTTGGAAAAAAATGCTACGGAAACGTATGGATTGCTTCAGACTGCTTTTGGAGCATCTTGCATGAATCGAGCATAAGTTTTTGAGTGGCATAAGAGATTCAAGGAAGGCAGGGAGTCTGTGAGGGATGATGAGAGGTTTGGGAGGAGTAAGGAAGTCAGAACACCAGAGTTGATTGGCCAAATAAAGAATTTCATGGATAATGACCGTTGTGTGTCTATAGAGACAATAAAAGCACAGTTTGATGTCAGTGTGGGAAGTGTACAGGCAATTATTCGTGAGGAACTGAAGATGCAGAAGATTTGCGCGAAGTTTGTCCTTAGGGTGCTCAGCGAAGATCAGAAAGAAAGACGTTGTCATGACAGCAGGGAGATGGTCAAGCTGATCTATTTAGATCCCGCAGTTCTTGATGTCCTGGTGACCTGCGATGAAAGCTGGATCTACTGCTATGATTCTGAGACCAAGAGACAGAGTTCCCAGTGGAAGCATGCTGGCTCTCTCAGACCCAAGAAGGCCAGACAGTAAATCCACGCACAAACTTTTGATGATCCCTTTTTTTGACAGCACTGGCATGATCTACATGCACTGGGTTCCCACTAGACAGACAGTCAACAAGGAATACTATGCTGAGTTTTTAAGGGAGTTCAGGAAGAGATTCCGTCGGAAGAGTCCAGCACTCTTCAAATCGGGTCAGTGGCATTTTCACCAGGACAATGCACCAGTCCACAACTCCATCCTTGTCACAGACTATTTGGCCAAGATGGGAATCAAGACAGTTCCTCAGCCTCCCTTTAGTCCAGACCTTGCTCCCTGTGAATTTTGGTTATTCCCTAAGCTCAGAGACTGTTGTTATGAGACAATTGAGATGAGAGATGCTGTGATGAAGGTCATTGACACGCTCACACAAGAGGACTTCCATGGGGCGTTCCAGAAGTTGTTGGAACGATACAACAAGTGCATTGCAGCCGGAGGACATTTACTTCGAAGGGGACTAGAGTTTTATGTGTGTACTATCAATAAAAGTGCCCATACGAAAAAAAAGTCTGGAAACTTATTGAAGGTACCCCGTGAATAATGAACTCACCTGAGACATGTCATACTGGAAAGCAAAAGGATATACGGTTGAGTTCCCTTCCAATAAAGATTTTCAGTGTTACAGCCTGAAATTCTCTGTCTGGTGTCCTCATCTAGTGTGATGTCTTGTTGCCTGGCAGTTTTTGAATTCTGTAAAAAAAGTCATATATTTTAGTTTCATATAAGGTTCGTTGTGGTTCTGGCTGTTTGCGAAATCACTTGTGCCGAAGTCGGATCAACGGTTGGTAGAAGCAAACGAAACCATGCCTATGCAGACAGGAGGCAGGTTGCGAAAATCATCATCATCATCATCTCTCTCTCTCTCTCTCTCCGCACACACAGAAACAGGCAGACACACACACACACACACATATATATATATATATGCTTGGATACAGTCAATTGGAAATTCAGAATGTGTCAATAAGAAAGTAAGGTTTGGAGTTATCTTGCGCTAGGATGCACGAAGGAAATGGATGGAGAAAGAAGATGAATCTCTTAAACAATTGTTGGAAGATAAGTTCGATTAACATTGTAACATCTTCATGAATTCGAGCAAGAAGAAGATTTAAAAAATAAAAGCTTATTAAATTTGTGAAAAAAGAGATTCATTGTGCTTCTTTTCTGACTTTCCTTTCATACAGACAACCACGCCACAACGGAAGAACGAAGATCCCAAGTCGAAGTCAACAAATGCTTAACTTTAAAAAAAAAAATTCCCCTCCTCGAAAATATCATTCTTTGGAACAAGATGTTATATTTTGTTCAAAATTTCCAGGTTATCACTTATGGCATATACGTGAAGAATGCCAGAGGGACAACTGTTAGAGAATTGTGGAGCAAGATGAAGACACTTGTCCGAGTACATTTTTTACTCAATTTCAACCAAACATTCAGGAATTGTTAGTCATTCTTGGAAAGGTTTTAAACGATACTAGGAAAATTGATTATTAGTTGGATCTCTCATCCTCTACGTCCACCTCTCTATAAAAGAGTGTCTACTTTACAGTACATACCGATTTTTTTGGTAGTCGTTTCAAGAAGCAAATATCTCTCCCCTCCTCATCCTTGCTATACGTACTTAGGCCATCTCTGTCACATCTCAGTCACATCCAGGTGCCAACCAGCTTAGAAGAGGGAATTCATTGCATGTCAATGGTCTTCCCTGTCTAATGTTTTGAAATCTCCCTCTAAAAATGAATTTACGTCTGGAATATAGTAAAATTAAATATTTATTCGAAATATCTATTAATTTTTAGTTGTTTTACAGGAGATCTCGAAATTAATCTGAATCCGTTTTTCATACGCTCCGCTCGGAGTAAACAAAGTAATAACCTGTAGTAAATAAACGATAAAGACAAATAAAACATCTCTTAAGTACGAATAAGTCATCTAAACTTTAATAAAAAAAAACAAGTCTACATTCTTTAATAATGACTATCTTGCAACCAGTATGTAAAATGGGTAAGTATTGCTACTTGTAATAATGAAAAGTTCATCAAGCCTGAGAATTGTGTCGTAATGTAATAGTATTATAATGAAATAAAGCGAGTAACAAAATAAAGAATGAAAACCTTTCCTCCAAAAATTAAAAAAAAGCACATGTGTATTCTTACGCAAGTATACCTTTTTATTGAGTATATGAATGATAATATTTTTTATCTCGCGCACACACAAGTGCATGAAAAACACCCAAGTAAGACGTTACACATACGTGTACATGAACTTGTGATTTTGCACATGCGCATTTGCGACGATGACCTTAAATCTTATGTTCCCGCAGTTTTGCTCTTGAATGTGGGCGGCGTCACTAATCTCTCCTTTTATTTATTTATTTATTTATTTATTTTTAGTGCACCGGATCTGCAACATGTGCGTGTTGAGTTCTGTAGTCTTCACCCGCCAAATACCATTTCTTGCTAACGATCTTCACCCCAACTTCATAACCCACATTTTCTCTTCTTTCCCGTCAGTTGGATTCAATGACGCCATTTGCTATGCCTTCTTCTTTAATTACAAACCTATCCATGCTTTTTCCTCATTTCTCTTTCTTCACCAAATTCCTTTTAACCAAACTTTTCTTTCAGTTTCTTCTGCCTCTTCTTCTTCCAGAGTTTTCTCTTCTCATCTATTTCTTTTGTCTTATTTGCTATAAATTCTTTTTACCTTATGTTCCCACAACTCATTATTTGATTCGTCCTGTTCTCTTTTCCGATTTCACTTGTATTTCATCATCTTTAATTCTTCAGCATGTTCTTCTTCATTTTTGCCTAGTCGGCTGGGGCTGTAGAATACACCGACTGCACCTCTCCAGAGGGGTACGACCACTCCCAAACGAGTGTCCTTGATATGACACTAAATAATCTGATGGTGTGGTTCCAGTCATGCTGGAGCTTTGGGGGAATGCAGAGCACTCCTTCATTGTCATTATACCCAGGTCCACTCTGCCCCGGAGTGGTCGCACCTGATAGGGTCCTATCTATGGGTCAAATAGAACTAAACTGCGTACTTATGCTAGACTGAATTGCTTGAAATAGAACTGTTTTGACATTTAACTTTGTGTGGATAAAAACTACACTTATACTAAACTGAATTGTTTGAAAAAGGACTGTTCATTTGTATGGATTTGGCATTAAATAACCAACAAAGATTGATATACCATAGAACACAAACAAACCAACTTTTGTATTTCCTCCTCTTTGTTCTTCTCTCATATAACTGATGTTTTACTAACTTTACCACTAATGGTGTCATCTTTATAATAATAATAATAATAATAATAATTATTATTATTATTATTATTATGTACTCCTTTGAGAATTCTTCACGTCAGCATTAGCTGATTGTTTCTCGCTGGAGTTTGAGTGATAGCAAGCCTCCTCAAGGTTCTGTGACACTTAGTATTCTGGCCGATTTTAACAATGCTGTTGTTTGGATGGTCTTCACTCGTCCTCTTATTTTCAAGTTTTCTATTACCTGCACCAATCCTTTGGTGACTATACTGAGCGCGCTAATTACAATTGGTATCACTATCAGTTTCATGTCCCTTAGTTTTTCAGTACTGTAGCAAGGTCTAGGCACTCATCTCTCTTTTTGCTTTCCTTCAGTTTTACCATGTGTTCAGCCGGAACGCCAAAGTCCGCTATTCTCTTTTTTTTTTTTTTTTACTGACTATCACTAGTTCTAGTTGTCTGGCCGAGATTAGGGGATCCGTTTGTATATCAAAACTCCAGAAAAGTTTTATTCGTATGGTCAAATTTAAACTTCTTGCTCAATTCCCAGTGGATCACCTAGCCCATCCAGTCGTGTCTAGTTTTATACCAACTTACTGCACTCGCTTATTTTGTGATCGATCATTTCGTCTCTATCACCATATTACCGACATCTGCTATTTTGTTGCGTCTTGTCTAATTTTGCTTTGACATAGTCCATATGGTGTTGTTTTGTACTACTATCGGGAGAGATTCAGTATCTCTCTTAAGGTTTCCCTTTCTCAGCCATGTGCGAGTTTTCTCGTGTAAGATGTCGCTTATTTGTCGCTTGACATGTTCATATAGTTGTTTTTGTTCCGATTTTTGTTTTCTGCTTATTTTTGTCCAGTTGATGCTTGTCTTGTCTGTAATCAGTCTTCCTGTGCATTTTTTAACGTAGTCTTCTAGTATTCATATCGATGCATAGACGCTATCTTCTATGCTGGCGAATCCTCTTCTACCTTTTCTTGACACATATACTCTGTCTACGTCATCTCTGGAATGTAAAACCTTATGCATCGTCATGTGTTTTCTTGTTCTCAGGTCCATTTCTTGAAGTCTTTCTCTGGTCCACTTCAAAAATGGTCCCGAGTACCATAAAAGGGCGACAGCCAAGGTGTTTATCCCTTTGATGAGATTGCTACTGTATAGTTTAGTTTCGAGTAGCTTTCTTGTTCTCCTGAGATTCTCTTTTTTAATCTTTTCTTTCATCTCCACTTGTTTGATTGTGTTCGCTTCCAATATTCTCAAGTATTTGTAAGTTTCTTTTTCTCCGAGCATTCTGATTCTTTCTTGGTTTGGTAGTTCTATTTGTTTCGTCATGTGTCGTTTTTCGCATTAGCATGACACGTTTTTCTAAGGCGAATTCCATCCCAATGTCCTGACTGTATATCCTCACTGCCTGTATTAGGGTTACCAATTCTTTTTCATTTTTGGTAATTTAATGTCCATGTAAACGAAATGATCTATCTTTTTCTATGGTTTACTAAGTTTGTATCACTGTGCATGTATGTGATTAAGGAGCATTATCGCTATCACAAATAGTAATGGTGATAGCACATCTCCCTGGAAGATACCTTTCTGGATTTTCACCACATCTAAGCTTTTTCCTCCTGCTGTCAGTTTGACTCTCCAGTTTTTCATGGTTTTCTCGATAAACTTGATAACTTCGTCGGATATCTTGTAAAGTTTATTACCCAGTTTTGTGGGACCATATTGTATGCCTTTTTTTTTGTAATCAATCAGCACCAGAGCTAGATTTATTCGACTCATTTTGCTCTCCGTGAAGATGTGTTGATCAATATATAGTAGCTCCCTTCTTCCTCAGGTCCTCCTGCAGCTTCCTTTCCGCGGCTTATTAACGAGTAGGAAATCTTTTGTGCCGTTAGTATTTTTTACATCATAAGTAGGCACGTGATTTTGCTTTGGTCATCCGTACGAGTATGTTTGCTTCTTCAAAGCATCTATCCGATAGTCATAGATCGAAGTGAATTTTTAAAACCACAATTCATGTATGTCATCATGGCCTGGAGTTTTCCAATTTGCTATTTTAAGAGTGTTGCTCTGAGTGAATCGAGGTGTATTTTCGCCTTTGGGCCTTTGGGTTTTCTTCCAGTTCTTGGAACTCTTTTTCCATGTTGTTAATTAATTTGGATTTTCTGTTATGATCTCTACGTTCCCATGTTTTACTCCAATTTTTTTACTTCCCACGTATTCGATTGTAGGTATATCTTCGCACCTTTCCACACTACTAGCAGGTAGAATTTTCTTTCGTTGTTTTGGAAGGTCTTGTTTTGTCAGTATTGTTTGTTCCTATCTCGGTATCTTTTTAGCCTTACTTCTTTCGCCAGTACCTTTTTGATTTATCTCATCAAGTCGTATCGTTTGTTCTAATCGTACTGCTTTGCTTTTTTTCGCCCCAACATATTCTCATGTTATTTTTTCTGTCTTAGCCTTTTTGCTCGTTGTCTTAGAATTTTTGAATTTTCGTGCGTGTTGTTTCGGGAAATCCCTATTTTTCACAGATTAATTTCGCCTCTACACAGATTAGTTCGTTTAATTCCGTGATGTTCGTTGAGATATATGTTCATTATTCATTTATTTTTTCTGTTTCTACCTTGACTGTTTCCAGTTTCGATTCCTGAGAAATGTTAACGTGGTTTTCTTTCCAGACATCATTCTCTTTATAGTCTCTACATTTATTTTTTCTTCATGTGTAAGTGTTTGTACTGTGTTTAGGTGTGTGGTGTTTTGATTATTAATACTTTGCATTTCAATTTAGTTAGAGTGATCTCATTTTTCAGTATTTAGCGTCTCGATTTTTGTATCTAGGTTTTGTTGACGTATTCGTATTTATCTGTTGGTATATTTCTAAATCAGAAAACCAACCTTTCATTATTATTATTAACTCCTTGAGATTTTTTCTCATCAGTTGTAGCTGAAGGTCTTTCACTGGGGTTTGAGTGACAGCAAGTCTCCTCAAGTCTCCAGGACTCTTCTCAGTATACTGGCCGTTCTCAATTATATTGTAGTTTGGATGGTTTCCACTCATCCCCCTACCTCCAAGTCCTCCAGTCCCTTTAATAATCCTTTGGTGATTGTACCAAGAGCACCAATCACAATTGGTATAATTGTCACCTTCATGTTCCATAGTTTTTTTTCAATTCCCTAGCAAGGTTGAGGTACTTAACCTTCTTTTCACTTTCTTTCAGTTTTTATTCTGTGGTCAACTGGGACAGCAAAGTCCACTATTTCAAAGTTTTTTTGTTGATTATTATAAGGTCTGGTCTTCTGGCCGAGATTTATTTTTTCCCTTTTCGTCTTAACTGTTCTCCATTCTAGTGATGGTAAGCTGGTCTTTTCCCCGTTCACAATTCTCTTTGAATTTTTTAGATTTACTTTTTGTTCTTGTGTGTTGTTTGGTTGTGTGTTGTTTGGTTGTGTGGCGTTTCTATGTTCCGAAGTTGGCGGTTCATTTTGGTTAGACTGTTTTTGTTTTTCAATACTTGGTGCGTCTAATATTGTATTACTATCTTGTTCATTATTTACTTCCTGGTGTATTTATAGTATTTCAAGATTAGAAAACCAACCTTTCTTTATTACTGTCCTGACTTGGTCGGAAAGTCTTTGGCTTGTTATCTGAAGACTAGCGCATTCTTGCCAGATCTCAATCATTCTTTTTCTATATCCTCTTTGTGTAGGGTTGCTCCTAAAATAGCAGTGTAGTGCAAGTTGGTTGTCTTCCTTACTCCATTATTTGTGTTTACGTCTCTGATTTGTGTACCCGGAAAAAGAACAGCCAACATTCGCAGGATAATGACTCAGGAGAGCACCAGCTGATCCCTCGTGAGTTTTTTCTCACCAGTGTTAGCGGATAGTCTAATGGAGTCTAAGAGACAGAAATTTCCTCAAGTCTTCAGGATTCTTCTCAGTATTCAGGTCGATCTTGGTAATGCTGTAGTTTGGATGGTCTCGGCTCGTCCCCCGATTTCCAACTCTTCCAGCTCCCTTATCAGGCATTTGGGAACTGTTATTATTATTATTATTCAATTTTCAGTTTTACTTTCGGTTTCTTACAATCCTTCACGGAATCTTTACTTAAGACCTATGGCGAAGGTAGCTAATGATTATATGCATTCTGTGAATATCTGTTTTTTTCTGTCCCTTTTGGGTTTTACTTTATAAATTACATTGATAGTACTCTTCAAAGGAGATGAGCTATTCTGCAAAGTGCAATTTTTTTGTATTTCATAGATATCTCGTTTATGCGTTTATTTCACCCTCTCTTCATCATACCCAGTGCTCCCACTATTACTAGCACGGTGGTAGTTTTAAGGTGCTACAATTTTTCTATTTCTATTTCCAGGTCTTTGTATTTATTCATTTCCTTATATTCTTCGACTGATATATTTGTTATCCGTGGGCACTTACACATCAACTAGCAGGTGTGTTTTATTATTTTTATTATGAGTTTTCCTCACCCGTATTAGTTGATCGTTTTTTACTGGAGTCTTAAAGATAGTAAGTCTTCTCACGTTTCCAGGACTCTTCTCAGTATTCTGGCCGATCGCAATAATGCTGTAGTTTGGATAGTCTCGGCCCGTCTTCCGATTTTCAACTCTTTCAGACCCTTATCAAGCCTTTGGGGATCGTTCCGAGCCAACCAATTACAATTAGTATCATCGTCAACTTTTTCGGTTCTCTAAGTACTTGTTGGTTTTTTCGCTTTCTTTGGGACAGCTTACTCCACTATTTGGCAAGTTCTCTTTTTTTTTTAAACTACCTCTAGGTTGGGTCTTCTGGTAGGGATTAGGTAATCTGTTTGTACTTCAAAATCCGAAAGATTTTTTTATGTAGTATTCGAGTCGTCGTATTGATGCATCGACGCTATCTTCAATGTTGGCGGGGCCTCTTCCTCCTTTTGTTGACACATATAGTCTATGTCATCTCTCAGATGTAAGGCCTTATGCATGGTCATTAACTTTCTGATCCTTTGGTTCATTTGTTGAAATTCTTCCCTTGTCCATTTCAAGAATGCTCTCGAGTATCTTACAAAGGAGACAGCCCATGTGTTTATCCCTTTGATGAGATCCCTGCTACAGAGATTTTCCTTTACTGAGATTTATTATTATTATTATTATTATTATTATTATTATTATTATTATTCCTTGAGAGTTTTTCACATCAGCGTTAACTGATGGTCTTTCACTGGAGTCTGAGTGACATCAATACTCCTCAAGTCTCCAGGACTGTTCTCAGTATTCTGGCCGATCTTAATAATACTGTTGTTTGGATGGTCTCCACTCGTCCTCTCTAAGTCCTCTAGTCCTTTTACCACTCCTTTGTAGACTGTACCAAGAGTGCCAATTACCATTGGTATAATCATCACTTTCATGTTCCACAATATTTTCTATTCCCTAACAAGGTCGAGGTACTTATCCTTCTTTTCACTTTCATTCAATTTTACTCTGTGATCAGGCGGGACAGCCAAGTCTACAATTTTGCAAGTTCTCTTTTTTTGTTGATTATTACAAGGTGTAGTCGTCTGGTCGAGATTAGGTGATCCGTTTGTATCTCAAAATCCCAGAGGAGTTTGTGTGTGTTATTCTCTTGGACAAATTCTGGGTTTGTTCGTGTGGTCCAATTTAAATTTCTCACACAGTTCTCAATGGATCGCATGGCCCGCCCAGTCGTGTCTAGTCTTATACTCTTTCTGTGCTAGTTGGCTGAATTCGTTTATTATGTGATTGACGGTTTCGTCTCTATCACCACATAACCTACATTTGCTATTTTGCTGCATCTTATCTATTCTTGCTTCAATATGGTTGGTCCTTATGGCGTTGTTTTGTGCTGCTATTAGAAGAGATTCAATTTCCCTCTTAAGATTTCCCTTTCTTAGCCGCGTCCACGTTTTCTCGTGCGAGTATTTTTTCTGGTGGCTGTGATTAGTCTTCTTTCGCGCTTTTCTATGTAGTCATTGACCCGTTATATTATTATTATTATTATTATTATTATTATTATTATTATTATTATTATTATTATTATTATTCCATGCTAGTTTTGATAACAAGTGTTCTCAATTAAACAACTGTACTAATACCTTACGACCTCATCAGTCTTTGTTGTTTTTTCTGTCCCATTGTGAGAATGAGAGATAAAATATCTATCTATCTATCTATCTATTGTGTTTTAAGTAGATTATTAAAATTAGAAGAACGTCTTGCCGACAGAGCCTAGAATATGCCGATTTCATCCTTTGGAGAGTGATAAAATCCCACTCAGAATGGGTGCTAATGTTATGAGTATAAAAATATATTGCACGCGGTGGTGAGACTCCAGTTCTGGATCTTGGAGGGAGAGTGGAGTACTTCTTCGATGCTATTACTCTCAGCTTCCTCCTGAACCAGAGTGGTTGTATCTTTTAAGGTATTATCTATGAGTCATATAGATCTGTTTGAAAATTATCAATATTTGCTTGGAGTACTTGAAACCATATCATTGTTCAAATTATGTATATTAAGAATATTTACTTAAAGCCATAATAGTTTACAAAATATTACCATTGATACCATGTAAATGTGTGCAAAATATTGATAGTATGGTTAAGTAATTATAGGTATACTTGAAACCATATAACTGTGTGCTATCAAATGATTATTAATAAATAGGAATAGTTACTTGAAGTCATATAGTTGTGTATAAATTACTTGTATTATTAATTGTTGCTTGGGGGGATATAATTACTTACAAATTATTATAATTGGTTACAAGAAGTCATGCAGTTGATTGAAAAGAAACTGTTATCGACGTTAAATAATCCAAGAAGTGTTGTCATACCTTAAAACCAACCAAGCAACCAGCTAACCAACCAAATTTGAATAATAGTGTTTCTTTTCTTTCTGTTATAGAATATTGTAAAGAACTCTGATTGGAAATGCAACTTCAGCTCAATTTCACCAAAAATTGCCTCATATTATTTGACGATAAATCATTATGCCAAAAATATATGGTCGATATTGTAGGTCCAGATTACTGTGATTTTGAAAAATCAATGGATTTAGTCTAACCTCATATTAAATAGAAAAGCAAAAACAAGCAAACAAATCAAAAAATAAACAAACAAACAAACAAACAAACAAATAAATAAATAAAAGTAGTTGGTGTTATTGGCTATTTTCGATCAGACCGAGATGAATAAAATCTAATTTCCGTAAATATATTCCTTGCTCATGCCTAATTAACTGAAAATACAAATAGTATTGTGGTCAATCAGGCGCTGAAAATAATAACATTGTTCTATTTCGATTTCCTGAGTTGTATATTATCACATACCCACCCGCCAGTGCACTGCGTAATATCAATTCGTCTATTTCTTTTTTGCTTTTGAGGAAGTTCCATTTCAGTTACTGCTCCCTGGTTATAAACTATTGTTATGTAAGCAATGGTTTCGGGACTAACACAGAATTGTGAAAAATTATTTTTTATGCTAGAAGTGTAATCTTAATGAGAGTTAAATAGAAATAAAAAGCAATCCCCCACTTTTTTTATTAATCCTGCAGTAGTGTATGAAATAGTGCTGTACTGATACTTCATTAAAGTGAGCACAGGACGAGAAGACTAATTTTGTTTGGCTGGTTGGTTTATTAGTTTAATTGCATATCAACTCCTTATGGGTTATTTAATCCAGAAATTTGATTAATTTGTAAATGGTTGAATATAATCTAAACTAAGTGTAGCACCAGCGAAAATAAAACTACGATCAAACCGCAGAGGTCAAAATGTGTTAATCAAATATGCTGACTTGATAACCATTGTCATCGGTTAACGGTCGGGATCAAATTGTATAGTCAAGAGACTATTGTGATTCATCTATAAAAGTGGCGTCTATTGATGAGAATAATAGCCACTGAAAGATTATTATAAATCTAATTCAAATCATATGGGCAAACTGCATCACTCTTCACGCAAGGGAATAAGGGGCACGTTCTGCTTAGGTCGGGGATCTAGCCCCACTGTTAACAAGATCAGCTACAGAGCTCAAACCAAATTTACTTAGATTCAAAAACACTCTCAACTTAGCGACTTTTAACATTCGAACATTAAAGCTACCAAAGCTAATAGCGTCTTCAGCCGAATACTATATAGATATTAAATGTATACAGCAATATAGATATTACAATAGCGAGTCAGAACTAAAATATCGGTAATGATTGAGCATTTGTGTCGGAATCTGTATGTAACAACTCCGTCAATGCTACCGGTAGAGATGTAGGAATGCTTTTTAGTACTTGTGCCTTAAAATTACTAAATGGCATCGAGAGAAACCAACCAAGATTGACGTGTGCTACATTTTATGGCAACCCCTACACAACAATCTTGTATCTTGCTACACTCCCACTAATGCTAATAATGGAACGGACATCACCACCTTTTATAATGAGCTATTTTCCCTTGTCTGACACATTCCCAAATGCAACATTCTGATCATCGGTGGAGAAATGAATGTTTATATAGTTAAATATGAAAATGATAAATTCTATTTACTCAACTTGCCAAACAGAAATTGTGAATATAAACTTACACCAGTTCAAATAACTTAAAAGCCCAAGTAGATTACGTATTTATAAACAAAAAGTGGATATTCAACGCATTTGACTCTGAGGCATACTCCTCTTTTAAAGGAGTATTTACCGCGTACATTATAGTTTCAGCAAAGATTCATGGAAGAATAAGGAAAAAACTGGTGAAGCTTCATTATATGACTGGTCCTTTCTTGTCAATAGTGATATAAATAATCAAGATAACTGTGAGAAACAAGATTGATACCCTTCAGGAGATATCTTTCAAATATCTCCTGAAAAATATCAGTCTTCAAATGACGAATATAAAAACTTTGTTTCTGCATAGATGGAAGCAGCAGCAACCGAAAAAATACCAATCAAAGCAAAAGCCAAATATTGTTTCCTAGAAGTCAATTGCAGTTAAGGAAAAACAAGATAACATGAAAAGAAGCATCCTTACTTTATAAAAGACATCTAACGCCAATATACAAAAACTTAAGAAAGCCCCAGAGAGCATTAACATGTACCAATTATACCAATATACCATGTATCTCAAAACATACTAGAATACATCCAAGGCCAAAATTAATAAAACCAGAAATTCAGTAGAAGATAGACGATCACGATTAGCATGGCAGACAGTAAATAAAGTGAGCAGAAGGAAAAACAACTTGGGAGCAAAACTAAAAGCTGCACATCAAGAAGAAAGACTTAAAAATGGAAGAACATTTCTAGAACTGCTTGGAAGCCTTCATGAAATCACGAATATACCAACCAAAGAAATTATTAATGGCCAACTAGACATAAAATTTGGACAGTTTACGAAGGGTGAATTAAATATATTACTAAAAGAAAAATTGAAAGCAGAAAAGCTGCAGGCTTCAACGAAATACCTCCAGAAGTTTGGAAGACAAGAAAATTTGACGACATATTTCTTTGATTTTACAACACCGACTATAAAAAACACAATAGAGAAATGGACAAATGCCGCACTCCCCTCTTCACTCCAAAAAATGACATCGGAATCATTAATTCTTACTGATATAGTAGCTACGGTTTATAATGCTCTGCTTCTTAATCGTATTCGACCTCAATTCGAGAAAATTCTTATGAAAATAAGAACGGCTTTCAGAGAAATCCACAACTTCACGGATTTTGACTATTCGTCGAATCATCGAAGGAATACACACAAAAAAACTGGAGGTAACACTTTTTCGTAGATTTCTTCATAGCATTCACTTTCATACGTAGAGAAAAGTTGGTGCAAATAGTATCAGAATATGGTTTCCCCAAAGAAACTGTTAATACTAAAATTATGTTTTACAAAAACACGAAAGCAATGGTTCGCTTACTCGATGGTGACACTAACTATTTTGGTATTGTCACTGGAGTCTTGTAAAGAGATACATTAGCGCCCTATATGTCTATAATCTGTCTAGATTACAGGTTATAAACTTTAATAGATTTAATAAAAGAAAATTACTATACACCAAAAAAGAAGTAAACAATATTCCATAGAAACTATTACAGATGTTGACAATCTAGCGCTACTCGCAAGTACAACTCTTCAAGCCAAATCCCTGCTACAGAGCTTGGTGCAAGTTACAGGAGCCATTGACCTCTATGTTGAATGTATACAAAATGTTCATATGTTTTAAACAAGATGGAGCTATCTTTACTTTAAGCGGCAAACCTATAAAATTAGTAGACCAGTTCACATAGCTCGGCAATATCAACACATGCCTAGTGAAAATATGGACTGCTATTGACAGATTATCGATCATATAAAAATCTGATCTCTCTGATTAAATAAAACAGGATGTGACCGTGTCGGTTACTATTATATATACGCATCACTTGCACTCTAACGAAAATCTTGGAGAAAATTCTTTATGGGAGCATAATATGAATCTGCTGTGTTGAAAAAAAATCAAGGAAGCAGCACCCTACAAGACAGCTTTGAAATATAAATCATCAAATGTAAACTGTTAACAGTATTATAAACTTTTTAGGGATTAAATAAATCTCTAATGCCGTTTTTTGGGCTGAATGCTATTTTATTTATTTGGAGTTTTATTTTATTTTCATTTTATTTTTTTATGATTATGGTTTCCATATGAACATTTTCTGTTTATGTTATATAGTAGGTTTGTGTAATCGTGGAATATTTTTCTAACTTTATTTGTAATAGGATTGGCTTGGATATATATATATATATATATATATATATATATATATATATATATATATATATATGTTAGGATTTTTTTAAAAGTATTACACGCATCTTTTATGAAATTTCATTTTGACATGAAACACTGTCAACCATTATTTTACTCCTTGTGACATTTTCAGACCAGTTTTCACTGGTGTTTTTCCCTGAAGTTTGAGTGACAACAAATCTCTTCTAAATTGTCTTGCTGATTTTATCAGGGATGTCATCTGAATTGTCTCAATTTCTCTCCTGATCTCTTGTTCCTCCAGTCTCTTTTTTCTCTTGTGTCATCATTTTACTGCCTAGAAGAAGTGTAAATCTTCTCAACGCTTCAAAAATTCAGGCAGTTAATATAAAATGAAACTGGTTTGACGGGTATTTTTTGTGCTTTATTTTTATTTTTAAATCAGACACTCGTATGAAAACAGATAGCAAAGACTTTTCAAAAGACATACATTCTAATATACGATGGTCGGTCAAAAATTAATGCTTGCTCCAAGTTAATTTTAAAAGTATTAGTCAGAATTTCTCATTCTTTATCTTTTCATTTTTTTCATTAACAAATTGACAAGCAGTCCAGAGAAAAATGATAGAGTTATCAGCTCTTTTCTTATCCCAATTAACTTTAAAAATGACTGCCCACCTCTGAGTGTATGTAGAAATCAAAAAGCTGTCATACAATTTCTGTTTGTGGAGGGAAGAAGTGTTGCAAACATTCACCTGAGTTTAGTGAATGTCTGTGGACAGGCTGTACTTGTTAGATGAGAGATGATATTCCAACGCTTCGCAACTAATCATAACGTATTTTCTTATCTACCATACAGTTCTGTTCTGGCATCTACAAACTTTGTGTGCCATCCGCCCCATGAAAAAGGCATTCAGACCACAATGTTTTTCAATGAAGGGGAAATTCTCACAAAGCTCAGAAATCAACCAAGAAACTTCTACATACCCTAAATCAGTCCCTCTCTCTCTCTCTCACTCTCTCTCTCTCTCTCTCTCTCACACACACACACACACACACACATATATATATATATATATATACCACATGAACAAACACGAAGCTGGACAGCCTTTGAAGTATGGAATTACTCAACAGATTTTTTTTAGAACTTGTAACGATTGTGCTAAAGTGTGTACTTCTGTTGGTAGACTGAAATGCCGCAACAAAATACATCCTCATTTTCAAATAGAGGCAGATGTTATGAGTAATAACAAACAAAAACTTTCATGTCGTCATTGTGGTAGATTTTTTTATAACGGTTACTGGACTCACATTCGCGCTCAACAGAAGCAGAATTTTTCACTCGATCTGGCTCGAATTCGAGCTGACAGATATCATATACAAAAGTCATTTAATGAATATATAGAAATTTTAGAGAAATAGTTTTTTTTCCGAATCTTTTAAACTCTGATTTTTTTAAAGCGGTTTATAGCAAAAATTATTTTAATCTCACAAAGAATATTTATTTTGATGCAATTTAAAATGGTAGAAAATCAGAGTACTCAATGCTTAAAAGAAGTCTGTCATCAAATTTTTGGTAGCTGAATATTGCAAACCATGTGAAATTTACAGACTAATGAGCGATGTAGACAGACAAGCATCTTTTAAGTAAAAAAATGTTTATAAATGGGATAAATTGCTATAAGAAGGTCGAAATCGTATTCAGGATAAAGACAGGCTAGACAGGCCTATAGCAGCGAGCTCACCTGAAATAAAGAATTCAGTTAATACGCTCATTTTGTCTCACAGAAGAGTTGTAATACAGAACATTTCCGAAAAATTGGGAATTTCTGTGGATAGAGCAACCAAAATTGTGCATGATGACCCTACTTTTTCTAAGGTCAGTTGCCACTTGCTTTCACACATTGCAAGGCCTCATTCTGCAGTAATAACAGTGGAAATTATTAGTCAGTTTGGTTTGGAACAGTTGCCACATTCTCTTTATAGTCCAGATCAGACCCCCTCTAAGGAGAGAAAATGAATAAAGACACAGTGCTCAATATAAAAAAAATGTTAAATGACAACAATCAATAATCACTTATAATTAATGAGTTTTTAATTTTATCTTAAATAAAAAATCGTTAATTTGAGTCATTCAAATTTTGAAATAATTCAAATTGTTAATGTTTCGTTACTAGAAAGTTGTGAATGTAGCAAAAGGATTAAATGAAGTAACTGACTCTTGATCTGATAATATCATTATGTGACTGAAACCAACCAAGTGTGCGGGTAATGTAAGATACCGAAGGCACGGGAGTTACCAGAACATAATATCGGGATGCTTTTATACGACTCCAGCAACTCTTTTCGCCAATCCACTGCAGAAAATTAACCTGCCATGATAGTAGAGGGTTTAAACACACACACATACACACACTCTCTCTTTCTCTCTCTCAATCGGTCCCTCTCTCGCGCTCGTATTGATTTTTTTTTATATACATGGACTTTAAAATAACATAAAATTCTATTTGACCTACCTAAACAGATCAAGCATGTACACAGAGAGGGGCATATATCATGAAGTTAGACATTTTTTTCTGTTGTTGTTGTAACTTCAATCTTGGGATTTTAATGTCTTATTAAAAAATTATCATTTTATCCAACAAGCAATTGTAGAAATATTGAGTTGAGAGAGAGAGAGAGAGAGAGAGAGAGAGAGAGAGAGAGAGAGAGAGGAGGGGAGGGAGAGAGAGAGAGAGGGGGAGGGAGAGAGAGAGAGAGAGAGAGAGAGAGAGAGAGAGAGAGAGAGAGAGAGAGAGATTTTTTTCAGAACTGACTAGCATTTATATTTGTTTTTTTTTTTGTTTTCTGTTTTGAAGTTCTGGGAAGTCATCTCAGACGAGCACGGCATTGATCCAACTGGTACTTACCATGGCGATTCTGATCTTCAGTTGGAACGTATCAACGTTTACTTTAACGAGGCCACTGGTATGTAGAGCAACATTTTTTAAAATTTCTCAGAAATAAAAATTCTAACATTTAGAAGTATTATGTCTATTTATTATGGAAAAGAGAATTTATCACTTAAAAGACTGTAAATTAAAAGACTATTTTTTAAAAATTGCTGATAGCAAAAACAGGACCTTTATTCTTAATAACAAATCACGAATTTAGACTGTGTATTTATCAACTTGGGAAGCAAAGTAGGATAAAAGTTTTTAAAAAAATCAAAGATTTATTTTTATGACCTAAAGTTACCATAAATGTATCCACAGATTCTTTACTACTATTCTTACACAAGAATATCACCGAACTATGTTTTTGTGAGCACTTATGAGTTAATAAATGCCGTCGAGATGATAACATTTATGGCTCTTTGGTAGCAATTGTTAGTACTAGAAATGCAAACATAAAAAAAAAATAAATTATAAAACCTTGACTTGCAGTCATTTGATTGATTCTTGTGATTATGAATAAGTGGCGAACCCATAAAAAAGAAGAATAGATAAATACAAAAATTTATAAAGACAAAACCTTTCTTGCATATTTTGTCATTACATACTATATTCTATTTTCCATTTCAGCTTATGTAAATGAGAGCTTACAAAATCAAGCTCCCTGGCATACTCTTTTTTTCTAGTTGGTTAATTGAAGTTGTTTAAGCTTATCTGCCTTAGCTTGGGCGATGAATTTTCTGAGTGATCACTTGGAAGCGATAAAGGTACTTACCATTGCTACAAGATTAGTTGTCTTTTTGTATGTGGTGAGAAGAAGACATGTTTTTCGTCCTTCCATGGACACTTCATTTCAACGCCCTGGGCCTTGTTCCAGTGGCACATTTATACAAAGCCGTTTTATGTCATCGGGACAAAGGCAAATACAGATTACTAAAAAAGAAACCAAACAAAAAAACTCAAAAACAAAAAATGCATAACAAAATGAACCTTATTGGCTGGCAGGTAAAATAGACCAAAACCAAATTTCTACAACATAATGGGATTTAGTAGCAGTAGTAGTAGTAGTTGTTGTTGTTGTAACTACTACTACTACTACAACTAAATCCCATTATATTTTAGTCACAGTTTGGTTATACATCAGTTTTTGTTTCTTGGATTATTGTTACTTCTGAGATTCTCCCTTAATGGAACTTGATATTTCAATTCTATATTAATGTAACAATATTTACTTCGCAAAAACTTTGATTCGCAGTTTTTTGTGAATTTTCTACCTGCATTATATGATTTATTTATTTGTGTTCTCTTTTCCATTTTAGCCGTTGCTTCTTCTTGCCCATCCTCAAGTGTCTATCAGAGTTTACAACTTTTTGAGAATTTTGAACCTTATCCTTTATTCAAATCACGAGTCTAGAGTATTCTCATTTCACAGTTCATGTTTTGAAGATGGCCCATATCAGTTAATTCCTCTAAGAAAATTCAGCTTTATAAGTCTTTTGTCTGTTTCTTCTGAATCAGAGTATTTTCCAATGTCAGTGATCGGGCCTTCGATGCCACGATTCACGCTTTCTGACACGTACTGCAATATTCCCCCGTAGAAGACACAGACAAGTGACGTCACAAAAGCAAATTGACTAGAAATAATTACTCCGATAGAAAATACCCGCCTAGCATGAATAATCGAATGAAAACAATCTACCCCTTTAGATTGAATTAGGAGTTAGGTTTTAAATTCCCACAATATTACCTTCTAAAACATGATAAAAACTCAAGATGAAGACACTAATCCGAGTTCATCAGTGTATATATTATCATATTTTCTAATCTTAAAAATTCAGACAAAAATCCCATATTATTATTCTTTTGAGTCTCATTAAAAAAGGAAAAACATTCTAAAATCCATTTTTCCTCAGCAATGAAAATCGCTTAGAAAACATGCAAACAGTGGAAATGATTTTGAAAAAAATGGTTTTAACTTTTCGCAATTCTTATATCTCACCCATTTAAACATTTATAATTTTGAATTTACAATGATGTGATATGAATTAATGTCAGCTTTCTTCTTTTTCTTTACTTTTTTTATAGGAGGGAAATATGTTCCTCGTTGTATCCTGATTGACTTGGAACCTGGTACCATGGATTCTGTAAGGTCGGGACCATTCGGCCAAATATTCCGACCTGACAACTTTGTTTTCGGTGGGTAACAATCATAATGAAAATTATTTTTGAAATATATTGTTCTATTTTAGAGTTGGCGGTTTAGGGGCAATGTTTAGCATAATAGTAATGATGTATTTCTAACAGAAACTTTTCTTTTAGATCCCTCTGTCCTGTATTGATTTTTCTTTTTCCCACGTGGCTTTATATCCGAAGGTCGTAGACATAATATCATAAAATAATAACGAAAAATGTTTAATCAAAGAACATTTACTGACAAAAAACAGAATGTGAGATAAGGTCAATTTTTAAGCGGAGTACGACTGGTTTGAATTCAGAGTTTTTCTTTTTAACCGGTTGTCATACCAAGATTAAAGAACTCAGTCTGTCCAATTATTTACCTATATATTGGACACAGATATATTGGACACAAATATGTTTTATATCCAAATTTTCTAAAAAATTTCATTTTTATATTTGCACAATAATAAGGACGATGAATTAAGTTGGTAAGTTTTGGACAATTTTCTGTCACATATCGCTTTTTTTGTTAAAAGTAGTAACCAAGAATGTTGAAATAAAATATATTTTTAAGGTCGAATACAAAATTCAACATGTAGTTGAATGTTGAGTTTTACTATCTTTTCAGAGTCCGGAGATTCATTATATTTTAACGTCTGCCTCTTACCGGATTAGAGTCAACGGTAGAACAAGTAGAAGAATGGATTTTCCCCCTAAAACTTTGTATTTAGCATTTTAGAGCAATTTTCATGTACAGGTGTAAAAGAAAAAATTATGCAAAATAAAATTCTGTACAAGCTGACATAGATTTAATTAAAATTAATTTTGTGCAAACGCTGACTTCATGATATTGCGGGAACTGCTCTTTCGCAAGTGCTCGATTCCTGCACAATACTTTCAAGCATCAAACATTACTAATTAAAATAATTACCTCAAATTCTTGAAATCGATGTGGTCACCATCCTACCCTTTAGCAAAAAGGGCTGTTAAAAAGGCAATAAACTAAAGACTAAACGAAACGGAAAACCGCGCTAATAAAAGTGTCTGCGTTTTTGAAAAGAAAGAAAACAAACGACGAAAAATTGAATAGATATTTTGCCTAAGTTGTTTAATTGCAAAATCCGTAAAATTTATTCAAGAATTTTTCTCTGCAACTGTTTGTATTGATAATGTTTTTTTAATTTCATTTCAAGTGGCCGGGAAACCTGTAATAAAGAGAAACTAATTTGATTTGTTGAGAGACAGAAAGTTTGTTGATAGAGAGAAAAAGAAAAAAATGTTGGAAAAAGAAAATTTGAGTAAATTTGAGATTCTGCGCTAATGTATTTTTGTGTTTGTTTAAAAGTAAGTAGATATTTGTAAAATACACGCGCGCACATGCATGTATACACATATACACTCAAATACATACATACATACATACATCATGGCAAAGAGTTTCTCCTTTCTAGATGTTTAAATGGTATATATCTGCCCAAATTTATATATATACTAATTGTATATAGGGAAAATTTTCTATTGAAAGTTTTATGTTACTCTCTTCTGATAATGAGTAAAATCCAGCGTGGTGCTACGTTGTTTGCATGACATAACTAATCATGTTGAATTTTAGATTAAAAAATGCAAAAGAAAAAGATATTAAATTATTTGCCCCATCAAAATAATAATTTACATGTTATTCAAACTGAAGATAATTTGATGGCATTATACTCAGTTTGTACAAAGAAAAACTATTTAAATCGATGGGCTGTTGTTGATTTAAATTAGAAAAAAATAACGAGTACACCACGTCTTCAAATTTTTCACAAAAATATGATAAGATGATATTAAATTTAGTTTATTTTTTACTATGTGCTTTTATCTTTTATATTACAGTTTCATGTAAACAGTCAACTGTGATCCATGACCCTATGAATACGAGTTTTTATATTTAGATTGTACGGTACTCCCTATAAATAATAACCATACTACTACCATAAAAAAAAAAACTTAAAAAAAAGTTAACCTTTTCTTCAAAACCAAATATATCAGGACTTTATTATTATTTGTGGATCCTTATACAACTAAAATGGATATTATTAGATATCATTTATTATCAAACTCGACAGCATTGTAAATTTCTAATAACCCCACAAACACAAAAAACAAAACAAAAACAAACAACCTCCCCGCAAAAGACACACACACACAAAAAAAACAAAAAAAAAAAACAAAAAATAAAAAATAAAAACAAACAGCATAAATATATAAGGGGTAAGGCACACAATGAATTAGCAAGCATATATCTAAAAGAACAGACAGAATACATACAAAATCAGATAGATAAGATTAGAGACTCAGTGGAAGATAGGCAATCTAGGATAGCCTGGCAAAGGATAAAGGAAGAGAGTAGAAGGAAGAGCACAGCCAAGGCTAAACTAAAAGCTACAAACCAATAAGAAAGAATAAAACTGTGGAAACAGCATTTCGAGAATCTACAAGGAAACCCACCGAAAGTTACGCGTGAACCAATCACGAGAATTATTAGTGAGCAATTAGACATTAAACTAGGACCGTTTACTCTGTAAGAACTCGATTGAGTACTAAGAAAAATAAAAAATAGGAAAGCCGCGGGGCTTGATGAAATTCCCCCGTCTTCCAACCAGACTATTCGACGACATACTGCTCCGACACTGTAACGCAGTTTATAATCAAAATCCGATTGACAGATGGATGAAGGGATACATCCCCCTTTTCCCTAAAAAGAGCTACCTCGGATTAGCCAGGAACTACCGAGGTATAACACTTACACCCATAGCAGCCAAAATATACGATGCCCTACTACGAAACCGCATAGAACCCAAAATTGACAACATTCTTAGGAAGGACCAAAATGGCTTCCGAAGAAATAGACCTACGACCTCACAAATATTGACTATCCGTAGAATCCTTGAAGGCGTCCGGGCAAAAAACCTACAGGCGATAATACTATTTGTCGACTTTACCAAGGCCTTTGATTCCATTCATAGAGGGAAGATGGAACAAATTCTACTAGCATACGGCCTACCAATAGAAACCGTCGCAGCAATAATGATTCTCTATAGAAACACCAAAGTGAAAGTACGTTCTCCGGATTGAGACACAGACTACTTCGACATTGTTGCAGGAGTACTGAAAGGCGACACATTAGCCCCATACCTCTTTATCATCTGTCTAGACTACATGCTTAGAACATCGGTATTGATAAAATCAAAGAAAACGGCTTCGAGCTGTCAAAGAAAAGAAGCAGAAGGTACCCCGCAAAAACAATTACCGACGCCGACAACGCTGATGACATAGCGATTCTGGCAAATACACCCGATTCTGGCAAATACGAGCTGCCGCAGGCATTGGCCTTCATGTCAATGCTCACAAAACGGAATACATGTACTTTAATCAAACAGGCGACATTTCCACACTAGGCGGTAGCTCTCTGAAACTAGTTGACAAGTTCACCTATCAAGGAAGCAGTGTCTCATCAACCGAAAAAGACATCGACACGCGGCTAACAAAGGCATGGACAACTATCGATTGGCTATCGGTCATATGGGAGTCAGACCTGACCGATAAAATGAAACGCAGTTTCTTCCAAGCAGCGGTCTTGTCGATACTGCTATATGGATGCACTACATGGACGTTAACTAAACGTATGGAGAAAAAGCTTGACGACAACTACACAAGAATGCTGCGAGCAATTTTGAACGAGTTCTGGAGGCAACACCCCACAAAGCAGCAGCTATACCGCCACTTATCTCCCATCACGAAAACTATCAAAGTTAGATAAACTAGACACGCAGGGCACTGCTGGAGAAGCAGGGACGAGCTCATAAGTGATGTTCTTCTATGGACCCCTTCACATGGCCGAGCAAAAGCAGGGCGACCTGTTTGAACGTACATACAGCAGCTCTGTGAGTATACGGAATGTAGCCCTGAGAACCTGCCAGAAGCTATGAACGATAGGGAGGATTGGCGAGAGAGGATCAGGGATATCCGTGCTAGCAGCATGACAAGGTGATGATGATGATATGTATATATATATATATATATATATATATATATATAAAGTACAACTCTAAAGTTCGGGAATTTTACTGTGAAAAAATAGCCTAATACCTGTATACAACCTGGTTCACGAGCGCGGGTCAAATTCCCCAAACCTTTGGGTAACACCTTGTATTACCTATGTGTTTGTATCGCATAGATATTGATAAAAAGAATAAACATACTGAAAAAAAAAGAATAAACATACTAATTCTATTGAGGCATAGATAATTGTTAAAATAGTCAAGCAAGAAAATAAAATAGCTTCCCTGAAAGGCAGTTTGATTGAGAGATAAAAATAGAGAAGAATGTATGCGCACGCGCGCGCGCGCGCGTGTGTGTGTGAGAGAGAGAGAGAGAGAGAGAGAGAAAAAGAGAGAGAGGATGCTGTGTTGTCATTTTCTAAAATACTCGTAATGAAAATCAAACTCTTAAACAACTGCCCAGATCGCTAACCATTACACCACTGAAGGTAGCTTGACGGGACGGCGTGGAATTAATAATTTAATTCTGACATCGACGAAAGAAACTTAATGAAATATAAACTTGCAAAATGTTTCTTTAAAAGCAAAACAAGCGGAAGAAGTAGCTCTTCAAAAACGTAAGAGAGCTGTAATAATTAACAGTTCAGGTGAGTCAGTACCGTTTGTGTTTGCACGTACCCGGAGGGAAATCAGACATTTCTTTTTGTTTATAAAAACGATTAATTTCAAAAGTGTCATGATGTAATGGGTTCAACAGCTAGAAGTTTGTGAACTTGGGTTGAATGAAACAGCGTAAAGGAGTGCCAAGAAAACCTGCTGACAGGTGATAATACGTATATAAGGAGGTTTATATTCAAAAGGAATTTAGAAATTTTGAATCGGTTGGTCTCATTATTCGAAATATAAATATCCTTATACCGCGTGTAACTCCATTATCCGAATGGTATGGGCAGAAAGAAAAAGGCTACGGGAGATGTATATATACAGGTTTGGAATTTTGGTCAAAAGAGTCATCGCAGGTGGGAGAAGAGAAGTCGCAAACTCAGAAACGGACCAGCGAGAACACCAAAGAAGGAAACGGGGGTTAGAAGACCAGTTCCAAAAGGAAAACTGTAGTTACAAATGATTCGCAATTCTTTGATCACATATTTTCAAGAAACTCTATAGAAAAAAAACAAGAGGAGTTCTATGTTTATGAAAGTTTTGTTATTTCGATTCCTCCACTGTTTGCTTTCTTCTCTTGACCGTCAAAGGTTTGTCCCACTTTAATTCCCTCATCAGCCGTTGCCTGTGGCACACAAACTAGCTTTCATTGAAATAATCAACTCACTTGGCAATAAGTGTTAATGAGTAAACGGATGCATTTACATATTCAAAATAAAATGGCATTTAAATATTCAAAATAAAATGGCATTATGAAATACAATTAGTGTCACTGCAGTATCCTTAAAGGCACGTCAGTATGGTTAGCAAGCTGGGCTAGAAGCTCATTGCAAGTGAGTTTTTTTTATTGGATGCCCGTATTTCTGGTTTTGTGCTACACTAAGCTAATCTTAAACTTAGGTAATCTTAAACTTATCTAATCTACCGCCGTATCCAGATTTATGTGTGGTCCAACAAGATCCGATCTGATGCGACCAACCCAACCCTATCCTGTTCAATCTAACAACATCGGTGTAACAATTTTTAACCAAAGAAAAGCTGTTAAAAGATCACAGTTCTTGGAAATATGATGTCCATTTGCCCACAGCATATCTAAATTATATACAAATTGTGTATTGTTAAAGGATTCAGATACCAATTTATTTTCATTAAGGATATGATACTATTGTGTGTTTTTAATATCAATTAAAAACCCTTTTGGCAGAATCTAGAATACGCCAATAACGTCCCCTGCACAAAGATAATCCTACCCAAACAGTGTCCTGAGTATGACACTAAACAGCATTCAGTGGTCAAGCGCCAATTTTGGACGCTTGAAACCATATGATAATGTGAAAAATATTTTTATTATCGTTATTACTCCTTGAAAGTTTTTCACAACAGTGTTATATTATTATTATTATTATTATTATTATTATTTTATTTTTGAGAGTTTTTACATCAGCATTAGCTGATGGTTTCTCGCTGGAGTTTGAGTGATAGCAAGTCTCCTCAAGATCCTAGACTCTTCTCAGTATTCTGGTCGATCTTAATAATGCTGTAGTTTCGATGGTCTACACTTGTCCTCTTTTTATCAAGTCCTCCAGTCCTTCAGTGACGGTACCGAGCACACCAATTACAAATGGCATCTCCGTTAATTTCATGTCAACAGTTTTTTCAGGTACTTATCTCTTTTTTCGTTTTCCTTCAGCTTTATCTTGTGGTTAACTGGAACGGCTAAGTCCACAATTCGACAGGTTCTCTTTTTTGTTATTGACTATCACTAGGTTCGGTCGTCTGGCCGAGATTAGATGATCCGTTTGTATCTCAAAATCCCAGAAAAGCTTGTTTCTCTCATTTTCCAGGACAGATTTGTGCATATACCATTTGTTCGTCTGGTCAAATTTAAATTTCTTGCACATTTTACAGTGGATCACCTTTCTCACCCAATCATGTTTAGTCTTATACCCTATTTGCGTTAACTGACTGCACTCGCTTATTATGTGATTGATCTCTTCGCCTCTATCCCCATATAATCGACATCTATTTTGTTGCGTCTTGCCTATTTTAGCTTTGACATAGTTAGTCCTTATGGCGTTCTGCTGCTATCAAGAGAGATTTAGTTCTTTTCTCAAGGTTTCCCTTAGCTATGTGCTAGTTTTCTTGCGTAAGATGTCGCTTATTTGTAGCTTGAAATGTTCATACAGTTGTTTTTCTTCCCATTTTTGTTTTATATTAATTTTTGTTCTGTTGATGCTTGTGATATCTGCGTTGTTTCTAAGCACTGTGTTTGTCTTCCTTCGCGCTTTTTAGTGTAATCTTATTGTCGCTGTATCGACAACGATGCTTCTTCCTTCTTTTCTATCTACGTCATCTCTGGAATGTAAGGCCTTATGCATTATTAAGAGTTACCTTTGTCATTTGTATAAGTTCTCCCATCCACTTTAAGAATAGTCCCGAGTTTGTTACGAGGGGGACAGCCCAGGTATTTATCCCTCTGATGAGATTTCTGCTATATAGTTTTGTTTCGAGTAGTTTTCCCGTTTACCTGAAGTAATCTTTTCTAATTTTTTCTTTCATTTCTGCATGTTAGATTGTGTCCGTTTCCAATATTCCCATATATTTGTAAGTTTCCTTTTTTCCAAGCATTCTGATTTTTTCTTGATTTAGTGGTTCTATTTCTTCCGTCATTTGTCGTTTTCCACTTTTCATTATTATCATGGCGCATTTTTCTATACCAAATTCCTCCCCTATATTCTGACTAACCGGACATTGGCCTAGGGGTTAGAGTGTTCGCCAATGGCCCGGGAGACCTGGGTTCAATCCCAGGTCGAGTCATACCAAAGACTCAAAAAATGGTACTTGATGCTTCCTTGCTTAGCACTCAGCATTATAAGGTACGGATCAAGGGTAAAGTAGAGCAATCCAGGAAAGGAGTAGCGCCCTCCCCTACACATTGGTGTAGTAGCTATCGAAAAGGGAGCCTTCGGGTTACCCTCGACTATGGTCGCCAACTTTACTTTTTACTATATCCTCACTGCCTGTATTACGGTTTCCAATTCTTTTTCATTTTTGGCAAACAGTTTTATGTTATTTTTGTACATTAGGTGGATGACTTTTTCTTGCAATTTATAAAGCTTGTATCTGCCAGTGCATTTCTTAAGTATGTGATTGAGTGGCATAATCGCTATTACAAATAGTAATTGTGATAGCGCATCTCCCTGATATATACCTCTCTGGATTTTCACCTCAGCTAAGCTTTTTCCTCCTGCTGTCAGTTCGACACTCCATTTTTCCATGGTATTTTCGATAAACTAAGACATTGCCGGATATCTTGTATATTTGGAGACAGTCTATTATCCAGCTTGGTAGGACCATATCATATGCCTCTTTGTAGTCAATCCACGCCATAGCAAGATTTTTCGTCTCGTTTTGCTTTTCTTGAGGATGTGCTGAACAATGTCCAGTAACACTTCTGTTCCTCTGATCCCCTTGCAACATCCTTTCTGTTCCTCGTGGAACAGTCCGTGGCTTATTAGCGAATCGTAAATCTCCTCTCTAATTTGAGTCGTTAGTATTTTCCATGTCATCGGTTGCCACGTTACAGGTCTGTTGTTTTTGGGGAGGTTCCTTTGCATCAGGGTGGTCTTTATTTTTGTCCCCCATTCGAGTATGTGAATTTCTTGTAAGCATATATCGGTTTATTCATTTCATTCATTTTATTATTATATGCTTATTTAAGAGGTTTTCACACCAGCGTTTTCCACTGGAGTTTGAGTGACAGCAAGTCTCCTCAAGATCCAGTCCCCGTACCAGTCCTTTGGTGATTGTACCGAGCGCACCAATTACAATCGGTACCACCGTCACTTTCATGCTCAAAATTTTTTTTTAGTTCTGTAGCAAGATCACAGTACTTATCTCTCTTTTCGCTTTCTTTCAGTTTTACTTTGTGATTGACTGGAACGGCAAAGTTCACTATTCGGCAGGTTCTCTTTTTTTTTGTTGATTATCACTAGTTCTGGTCGTCTGGCAGGAATTAGATGATCCGTTTGTATCTCAAAATCCCCAAAAATTTTGTGCGTCTCATTTTCTAGGACGGATTCAGGTTGTGTACATACAATTTGTTCATATGGTCAAATTTAAGTTTCTTGCACAAATCCCAGTGGATCACTTTCCCCATCCAGTCGTGTCTAGTCTTATACTTTCTTTACGCTAACTGCACTCGCTTATTATGTGATTGATTGTTTTATTCAAGTCAGAATAGTTACTTGAAACCTTGTAATACTTTATAAATCATTAAAATTTAGAATAGTTTTTTAAAGCTCTAATTATTTAAAAAGGATTATTATTAGTTACTTGAAAACATATATTTGCTTGAAAAATAAGACTGGTTTCGGTATTTAATTGACCAATTAGGCTGACACAAAAAACAAACAACCTAACCAAACAATATTAATCATATATAACTATGGCTTTTTTTTATCATGATGATAATTGATAAATTATTTAACAATGTAAATATCCCGATAAACTATTATTGATTAACACCATAAACCAGTCTTACACAAGAAAAGAAAATTGCTTACGTGAAGGGTAGTTTGAATAAATAAAGTTACATTAAAAGTCTTGGGAGAAAGTGATAGAAATGATTTTTATCATTAAGGGTTTTCGGACTATTGTCTTCATCTTTATTGTTATTTCTACAATGAAAAATCACTGAAAAAATAACAGAAATATCAGTTCTAAGCAAAGGTCTCAACTTCGCCACTACTATCAAGCGGATTCCTTACTTAGATCTAATAGTCCCAATGGAGGATGAAACTTTAAAAATTCCCAAGGCTAGGGCTGATGAGCTAAGATGTAAAGTGAGACAAGCATTTGAAAAATCAAAGCCTCCGAAACCCAAAATCTCAAAAGCGGAGAGACAAGCCATCAAATTGCTACAGGATGATAACAGTATCATAATCCTTCCAGCTGACAAAGGCAATGCTACCGTGGTAACGGATAGGGTGAAATACTCCAACAAACTGACGGACTTGATTGGCAATGGTGGCTATTGTAAAGTAAAGAAGGACCCGACCCTTAAGACGGAAAGGAAGCTGTCACAGATCCTTGGTAAGGATAACGATCACATACAGCAAATAAAATACAGATAGCTAATTCAACATAACAGTAAACTACCACACATATATGGCCTTACAAAAATTCATAAGGATGGTATTCCATTGAGACCCATTGTAAGTAACCGAGGTTCAGCATGTCACCCCAATGGGTGACATGCTGAATCTCTTGTGGAGATCATCAGTCCACTCACCAGTAAGTCCTTGTCATATGTTAAGAACTCAGCCCACTTTGAGGAGAGAATCAGTGATGCTCCCATTCATTCTAACCAGATGGTGAGTTTGGATGTACTAAGTCTGTTTACAAAGGTACCTACTGATGAGACACTTGCTGTAATACGGGATAAACTGGCTACAGATCCCTTGCAGGAAGCTCGCACTTGTATCCTGATAATCTAATGGAAATGTTGACTTTCTGTGTGGAGACAACCTACTTCGGGATGGGATCTGATATATACCGAGAAGAAGAAGGACTGGCTATGGGTTCGCCATTGTCACTAGTATTGGCTAACATATACATGGAATACTTCGAAGAAATGGCATTAGGATCTACATCACTGAAGCCATCTATGTGGCTTAGATACATAGATGACACATTCATCCTGTGGCCTCATCAGGAAGATGTTCAGACATTACTTGATCACATGAACTCAATCCGACCATCTATACAGTCCACTAAGGAGAAAGAGCAAGATAACAAATTACTTTTCCTCGATGTATTAGTAACACGCCCAGAGCGAGGATTCAGGTCATTTTTGTATCGTAATCCCAGCTTCACCGGACAGTACCTCAATTTCAACTCCCTTCATCCAAAGAAGGTAAAGAAAGGAATTATCCGTTGCTAACAACATCGAGCTGAAACCATTAGTAAGCGATACTGATGCATTTCAAGAAGAAATGATTAGTTTGAGACACAACCTCCATCGCAACATTTTCCGTGCATGTTCCCGAGTTCAACAAACACCTGAAGAAGACCGGAGGACATATCGGCCGAAACGTTGTGGAAATAACAATAAAGATAAAGACAATAATCCGAAAACCCTTAATGATAAAAATCATCAAGCTTCGTCTCAGAAATCCAGATAATTGAAAGAAATGAAGAAGAAACTGAGAGAAAGTTTTACACGTGAACCGTTTTCTTCTTTATTTATTCATTTTTTTTTGCTTAAGAACGATTTGATAAATATCTATGTCCCAATAGTTTTAGAATATTTTTATCCGTATTTTTATCAGTATTTCTCTATCCGAGACAACCCCAAAGGAAAAACACCGTGCAATTCACAACGTCAGGGAATGATGTGCGCCAACTGAATTTACGTCATAATTATTACACCATTATTCAGTATCTGTACATTTTACTTATTTTGTGATCATTAATAAATTGATTTGTTTTTATCATCATGCATCAAAAATATCCTAATAGACTGATACCATATAATATCGAATCTAATGATTAGTTGAAAGATTTATTTTTTGGCATTGATACTTTTAAGAAAGATGGAGGTGCCCGTATTGTAATGGTTATCGTCGTAGGAAATGGACACGGCGACACGAGTTCAAATCCTGGACGAGACAGATTGCAATTCACATAGCACTAATACCCTTAGGAAAGGTATGAATCCAATTATTCTCCCTCCAGCTATGGGTAAATAGTAGGATAGACTAGGTTCTTCAGCCTTGGTTAGGCAACTAGTCTAGGAGAAGGAAAACTCTGAATTCAGACCTGTTAAACTCCGCTTAAAAAATTGACCTTGTGTCATATCCTGCCCGAGCGGAGGGGTTGGTAAATATGATACTTTTAAGAAAGATGCTTCTGCTCTGTGATTCTCACTTTCTTTTCTCCCTCTCTTACTCTTTATATATATATATATATATATATATATATATATATATATATATCTGTGAAAAACTGGAAATAAATCTGACTGTAGATGAAAAATCACAAGGTCTTCAGAGGATGATTTTATTTATGGAATCATTTGCCAACAATAAACGTTTCAGTTTTTAGAACTTCATCAGAGCTTGTAAGTTTTTAAATGAAAGGAAAATGATGAGAAAGTTTCAAAATATTTCCGTTGATAGCATTCTGTTTCAAATTTGTGTGATGTAATTAGCGTTCTAAGATTTATTTCATTTCAATCATACATCCTAGATGCATCAAGGAGGTCTTTAGTGATGCAACTGTCTTCATTGCCGATTTCAGGTTATTTCTGCATCATATCGGCTCTGACAGTAACCCCGGCATGACTCTGGAAGAGCCAAGCCGCCTCCGTGATCGCGACGTGCTACGCTCGTGCCTCTACCAAAGCAAAGAAAAATTTGAATAAAGGCCGGACTTCGGTCGTTCTTATAGACATCTGTCCTTTAGTAAACAACCAATGAAAACAGAGCATTCCACACTCCTTTGCTATATAATACCATCTTTACCTCATCCGGTTTCGGCTGTCTACTTCCGGAATCGGTACCGAGGTAAGATGTTATTTTTAATACTCGTCCATGATTTACACTTCACAAGACTTACACGAATCTCCCGCCAAAACTATCCTATACTAATACTTCCAAACTAACATGAATTAAGCCCCTACTCAAAACTATTGTCAGTCTTTAACTTTTACCTTATACCCTTATTCGAAGCCGAGAGAGAAAAAAAAGGAAAAACTCCCGTTTATTTGGCTCACGAAATCATTTACTGCAGATTAATTCATACTTATTTGCCAAGATATCCCTCCCCGTTTATCATTAATCTATGCTCATATTACCAATCTAATGCATATTTCTAAAAAAAACAAACAAACAAAAAACGCTACTCTATACATTCTAATTTATTGATATTTCGAACCTATCTCCAGCCCCCCCACCCTACGTCCCATGAACTATTTGCAATTAGGTTTCAATCAATTAACTAAAACTGCTCGTGGCCGCTGGCAAATAAACTTATTAAAACCTTAAATTTGAAGCGGACCATAACCAGTATACGAGGAGAGAAAAAAATAGATAAATAAATAAATATTAAATAACCATCCCCATAGCTGCCCTGACTATACCAATTTTTGCAAGGGCTCTGCCCAAAGACTGTCCAGCAAAGCCCCTACAACCAACTTCTACGGGGTCATAATGTATCTTCCATGACTTTTGTTGACATTGTTCGACCAGTTCTTGGTATTTGGACCTCTTCCTCTCATTAGCGAGAGTAATATGTTCCTCCCATGACACAGTCAGCTCCCAAATAATGCACTGCTTTTTGTTATCAGAGTGCAATATCAGGTCCGGTCTTAGCGATGTTACAGCTATGTGTCTGGGGAACTTCAACTGAATCTCCAGATCCACTATCAACTGCCAATAGTCTGCAGAATATAATAGGTTCGTTTTCTCTCTCCTCTTCCTCTGTATCTTCTCTCCTGCTTTTACAAAGTTGATCTGCTTCAATTTCTTTCCTGGTTGATGTTTACTTGATCGTGACGCCAACGGTACCGTCCATCACCCAAAGCTTTTGAGCAACTACTAAGGATATGTTGTAAAGATCCTTTCCTAGCACATAGTTGACAATTGGGGGTCTCTCTCTTCCCCCATATGTGCAGGTTCGTTGGGCTCGGTAACACATACACTGATTTAATGAGGAATCGAATCTCGTTGAAATCCAGCCGCCAACAATCTGACCATGTAACCCTTTTTTCTCTACGTCCTCCCACCTTGTCCAGGCTCCTTGCTGACTCAGAACGACCATTTTGCCGTAACGCCTTTCTTCTACGCCCTCTCGGACTTCTTCTAGGATGAGATGGCGTCTTTCCTTGCCTTTGGCACTGATGTTATGTGTCGAGGGGAAAAATCCCAATCCCGCTCTTTATCCCGATATCTTTATGCCTAAGCCTCTCCTCCGCCACTTGCAACTCTCTCCTCGCACTCCACTTCCTGTCAGATCTTATCTGAATTCCTGCTGCCACCACCTTTGGATATGCAGACTCTGTATACTGCAGCAGCACTCTTGTCTTCGTGATTTTGAATTCTTCCACGAGACTGCTGCAGGGGAGGCGCAATCCGTTGCTGTTCCCGTAGAGAGCTGCACCACTTAAGCATCTTGGCAAGCCCAGCCACCTTCTCAACCGATTACTAATTGCTCTTTCTAACGATTCCACGGTGGTAATCGGGATGTCATAGACGAGCAATGGCCACAATATCCGGGGCAAAACTGCATGCTGGAATAACCATGCCTTAAATCGACCAGGCAATCCAGATTTGTCGATTTTCATCAGCCATTCCTCAAGGTATTTTATAGTCTTCTGTTTTGCGGCTGTATCCTTCAGACTACTGTTGAAAGTCTTGCCCAAGCTCTTAATAGGCTTTTCGCTCAGAGTAGGTATTGTTTCTCCTGCGACTGTAAATCGGACTTTCTCCATGTCCTTGCCTTTTTAAATACAAGTGACCTGGATTTTGCTGGCTTGAAATACATTCTAGCCCAGGTCATATTTCTCTCGAGACCCTTTAAGAGCCATCTACCTCCCATGACAGATGTCGTCGTTATGGTTAAATCATCCATGTAAGCCCTTATTGGTGATTGGCGGACTCCTGATCTATACAAAGTACCTCAGCATTCCACCTCTGCCGCCTTCACCAGCATGTTCATAGTCAATGAGAATAGGACGGCAGACATAGTACACCCTGTAATAATACCCTTTTCCAGGGTTTGCCACTCTGATGTTACTGAACTAGAACATGCTCTCAGCCGGAAATTCTTATAATAGTCTGCAATGAGATCGCACACTGATGGCGGTACGTGATGTCTCTTTAGGGCTTCCTCCACCAGTTTGTGTGGCAAGAACCCGTAGGCGTTAGCGAGATTCAACCATAATACAGTCAAGTCTCCTTTGCTTTCCTTTGCCTCTCTCATGAGTTGTGTCAGGACTCCTGTATGTTCAAGGCACCCTGGCGAACCGGCAACCCCGCCCTTCTGGACTGATGTATCAATGTAGCTGTTACCTAGGAAGAAATCTGATAATCGCCTTGACAATAAACTGAAAAAGATCTTACTTTCAGTGTTTAATAATGAAATTAATAGGAACTGGTCCAATAACTTCGAACCCTCCTCCTTCGGGATCCATACCCCCTCAGTGAATCTCCATTGCTCCACGATCTTGCCTCTCCTCCAAATGACTCTCAATATCTTCCACAGGATTTGTAGAACCCCTTTATACCGCTTGTACACAATGTAAGGTACTCCACTTGGTCCTGGTGCTAAGGCGGATCTCACAACTTCTTGCATTTCCTTCCAGGTTGGCAAGCGGGTGTCATATTGGACCACTGGTGGCTTCTGATGAATTAAGCGGTTGTTAATGCTCATATCTTGCTCTTTTGCAGGGTCACTCATAGTATCTCGAAGATAGCTGTTAATATCTTCCTCCGATGCCTCCAAATTCCCATTTCGCTTCTCCCCTAGTAATGTTCTTGCAAAGCCGAAGGGATTAGACAGGAAATTTGCTCGCTTCCTTGATCTTTCTTTCTTCCTCCCCCTGTGCCACTCCGCTCGCCGTAAAGTCTTTAATTCCCCTCTGAGTATTCCCCGGAGCTCCTCGAGGGGTTGACGCTCTTCTATACTTGCCCTTCTATAGGGCTTTTTAAGGGATCTTATTTCTTTCCTTAGATCTTTCATTTTATTCACCCTACGGGTGGCAGTGTAGGGCCTCCTTGGCTGCCGGGGTTCGACGCAACCAAATCTCTCTGACACCAAGCTAGTTATTATTGTCGTCATGAAACTTAGTCGCCTCTCCACGTCCCCCTTCGTAGCTGACTGGATTATCTCACAAATGTCATTGTCGAAGTCCTGCCAGGATCCCTTGTTGTTCGCTGGGGGCCATTTAATCTTCTTACGGGACTCCTTGCCCAGAGTGAGAGGAACTGAAGCTTAGAGGGACTGGGCGCTGTTGTATGACTCCTGTCCCTGCACCTCCTCCGTTTACCAAGGCTTGCATCTGCACGTTGCTCCCGGTTACCCCCCTCCAGACATTTCATCCGGCTTTGATGTATCTTTAAGCCTCTTTGGTTTTTGCACGTCTTGCCACAAATGCATCTGCTTAAAGTTGGTTGGGCATTCCTGTTCGCTTCCGTTAAATCTATCCTGTTGGGGATCTTTTCCGCCCCGCTCTCGGGATCCCCTGGGGGTATTGTGCATTTAGGTTCGTCGTGGCATCCTGCTTGGTTACTCCTCACGGAGCGTGCAATTTGGGTTGCTAACCCATCTTGCCCCACTACCCGTCTTTCCGGGTTGCTAGTTGCCTCTCCAACCGTCACCGGGTCTATTCCCTGGTTGCCAACTGGTCTGTTCCCAGTCGTCACTGTTGTTACCAGAATTCATATTTCAATCATACATCCTAGATGTATCAAGGAGGTCTTCAGTGATGCAATCTATGTTAATATTTTATTATATTGTTCATATCGACCTATTATAAACATTCCGTTGCATATCTATCCGTCTTTATCAATGTTAGTCTTCTTTCTATCTTTACCTGTATGTATGTATGTATGTATCTATCTATCTTTAAACGATGAAGCTACATTATGTCAGGTAAGGAATTTTGAAACTTTTTGGCACTAATCCGACCAAATTAGAAGATATTGAAAAAAAAAACCGGGTCTCTGATAGTATTGCGGTTTAAAATGATACTAAATTCAACAATTTTCCGGCGTTTTTTATTGTTATATATAAAGTGTCATTTTAGAATTGTTAAAAGGAAAGTTGCGATTAGTTTCTAAATTGTTTTAACAAATCCGTTATTTATATTTTCTTTTTTAAATCTCTTCTACGCTCATAAAATTATTTATTAATACTACTGGAAGTTTCACCAACGTTTTTTATTACAATTCTGAAATGGAATTTCATAAACCCTGCTCTATATTTGATGTGGGTATTGTTATTTTTATCATTAATTAAATTCTTAATAGTTCTTGAAGAAAAATTTCAACAACCTTGGAATTTTTCTCGATGAAGTTTGGGATTGAATTGTTGGGTGAAATGATTTATCTCTATAAGGAATAATTCTAAAAAAAAATCATTATTTAGAATTCTTAGCGAACATTTACGCTGGTGGATTTTGAGAACTTTTATTTTGGCATATTGTATTCAGGATATCAAAGTTGCGTGAAGGTATTTTCTATATATTCACATTCATCATTTTAAAAAATTGTGGGTGCAACTCCTTAGAGCTCGAAGGTTAAAAACTAAGATTATTCTCTTTTTATTTAGGTATTATGATCTGAGTAAAAATATGTCGGTTCATTTTTATTTGTGGTTTTGTGAAGAACTTTAAATTCTAGTTTGTTGTTATTTATTCGTAAAATAGGCAAGACATGAGTAAAATCTATGGTAGGTTAAATTGATGTGGACCCAAAGTCGGTACACAGAAGGAAAACACGGAACACAGTTAATAACAAAGTTACAAAGGATAGTGTTTAATATTGGTAGTCGTACTTCTAGGACTCTTGTACTACTGCTGCCACTACTGCGGTATTAGGATATTACTACGCTAGTAATATAGTGCTGGAAGAGTCCATGATGCAGGTAAGTTTCGATTTCACAACATGAATATTGTTTAATCTATAAGTAATTTTTCTTAAGTCATTATTCCATGAATATATGAGCAATATATTATCTACATAACATTGGCAAATTATTCAATTGATATGCAAAAAACAGTGTTTTTCATCTCTGTACATTTCCCACCAACATACACACACACACACACATATATCATCATCATATCGCGCTGGTAGCACGGATATCCTGACCCTCTCTCGCCACTCCTCCCTATCGTTCATCGCCCTTGGTAGGTCTTTAGGACAACATCCCGTATCGTCACATAGCTGCTAAATGTATGTTCGTGGTGGTCGTCCTACTTTTGCACGGCCATGTGTGGGGGTCCATAAGAGTACATCACTTATGAGTTCGTCCCTGCTTCTCCAGCAGTGTCCTGCATGTCTGGCTCGTCTAACTTGAATAGTTTTCGTGATAGGGGGTAGGTGGCCGTACAGTTGGTGTCTTGTGGGGTGTTGCCGCCAGGACTTGTTAAGTTGCACGTAGCATTCTTGTGTAATTGCCGTCTAGCTTCTTCTCCAGCCGTTTTGTTAGCGTCCATGTAGTGCAGCCATATAGCAGTATCGATGTGACCGCTGCCTGGAAGAAACTGCGTTTCATTTTATCGGTTAGGTCTGATTTCCAAATAATCGATAGCCTATTGATAGCTGTCCATGCTTTCGCTAATCTCGTTTCGATGTCCTTTTCGGTTGATTCGACGCTGCTTCCTAGGTAAGTGAATTTGTCTACTAGTTTAAGAGGGGTTCCTTCTAGAGTAGAGATGTCCCCCGTTTGGTTATAGCACATATATTCCGTTTTATGTGCATTAACATAGAGGCCTATGTTTGCTGCTGCTCGTTCCAAACTATGCAGTAGTGTTTCGGCTTGGTCAGGTTTATTTGCCAGTATCGCTATGTCATCGGCGTAGTCGGCGTCGGTAATTGTTGTTGCGGGGTACCTTCTGCTTCTTTTCTTCGTCAGTTCGAAGCCATTTTCTTTGATTTTGTCAATCGATGTTCTCAGTAAATTATTCAATTGATATGCAAAAAACAGTGTTTTTCATCTCTGTACATTTCCCACCAACATACACACACACACACACATATATCATCATCATATCGCGCTGGTAGCACGGATATCCTGACCCTCTCTCGCCACTCCTCCCTATCGTTCATCGCCCTTGGTAGGTCTTTAGGACAACATCCCGTATCGTCACATAGCTGCTAAATGTATGTTCGTGGTGGTCGTCCTACTTTTGCACGGCCATGTGTGGGGGTCCATAAGAGTACATCACTTATGAGTTCGTCCCTGCTTCTCCAGCAGTGTCCTGCATGTCTGGCTCGTCTAACTTGAATAGTTTTCGTGATAGGGGGTAGGTGGCCGTACAGTTGGTGTCTTGTGGGGTGTTGCCGCCAGGACTTGTTAAGTTGCACGTAGCATTCTTGTGTAATTGCCGTCTAGCTTCTTCTCCAGCCGTTTTGTTAGCGTCCATGTAGTGCAGCCATATAGCAGTATCGATGTGACCGCTGCCTGGAAGAAACTGCGTTTCATTTTATCGGTTAGGTCTGATTTCCAAATAATCGATAGCCTATTGATAGCTGTCCATGCTTTCGCTAATCTCGTTTCGATGTCCTTTTCGGTTGATTCGACGCTGCTTCCTAGGTAAGTGAATTTGTCTACTAGTTTAAGAGGGGTTCCTTCTAGAGTAGAGATGTCCCCCGTTTGGTTATAGCACATATATTCCGTTTTATGTGCATTAACATAGAGGCCTATGTTTGCTGCTGCTCGTTCCAAACTATGCAGTAGTGTTTCGGCTTGGTCAGGTTTATTTGCCAGTATCGCTATGTCATCGGCGTAGTCGGCGTCGGTAATTGTTGTTGCGGGGTACCTTCTGCTTCTTTTCTTCGTCAGTTCGAAGCCATTTTCTTTGATTTTGTCAATCGATGTTCTCAGTAAATTATTCAATTGATATGCAAAAAACAGTGTTTTTCATCTCTGTACATTTTATACAAATGATAAAGAGGTACGGAGCCAGCGTGTCCCCTCGTAGTACTCCTGCTACAATGTCAAAGTATTCTGTGTCTCCATCTGGTGATCGTACTTTTACTTTAGTGTTTCTATAGAGAATCGTTATTGCCGCTACGGTTTCTTTAGGTATGCCGTACGCTAGTAGGATTTGTTCCATCTTTCCTCTGTGAATGGAATCGAAAGCCTTGGTAAAGTCAACAAAAATTAATGTCGCTTGTAGGTTTTTTGCCCGTACACCTTCAAGGATTCTACGGATGGTTAATATTTGTGAGGTCGTGGATCTATTTCCTCGGAAGCCATTTTGGTTTTTTCTAAGTATGTTGTCGACTTTGGGTTCTATGCGGTTTCGTAGTAGGGCATTGTAGATTTTGGCTGCTATGGATGTAAGTGTTATGCCTCGGTAGTTTTTGTCTAATCCGAGGTCTCCCTTTTTAGGGAAGGGGAGTATGCATCCTTTCATCCATCTATCTATCGGATTTTGATTGTATACTGCGTTGCAGTGTCGGAGCAGTATGTCATCGAATTGTCTGGTCTTCCATACTTCCGGGGGAATTTCGTCCAGCCCTGCAGCTTTCCTATTTTTAATTTTTCTGAGAACCGAGTCGGTCCTAGTTTAATCTCTAATTGTTTGCTAATTATTCTGGTGATTGGTTCATGTGTTATTTTCGGTGGGTTTCCTAGTAAGTTTTCAAAGTGCTGTTTCCACAGTTTTATTCTTTCTTGTTGGTTTGCTGCTTTCAGTTTTGCTTTGGCTGTGTTCTTTCTTCTACTCACTTCGTTTATTGTTTGCCAGGCTATCCTAGATTGTCTATCTTCCACCGAGTCTCTAATCTTATCTATCTGATTTTGAATGTATTCTGTCTGTTCCTTTATATATACGCCTGCTAATTGATATTGTGCCGTTTTTAGTTTTAAGGCATTTGTGTTTGTTGGGTTTTTTCGATAGTTTTTGGAGGCTGTTTTCCCTAGTGCACGTTTTTCTCTCACCGCTATAGTTTCCCAAGGGACTCTATATTTAGTTTTGAGTTTTGTTGGAATGTATTTCGCTGCTGCCTCGAGGTGTGCATTGACGAAATTTTCTTCCAAACTTTTTTCTTATATATATATATATTTATCTATATGATAAATTTCAACGCCCGTATATATATATATATATATATATATATAATGTATTTGTGTACACGTCTGTGTGTGTGTCTCTGTGTTTATGTAAGTGTGTGTGTGCACGCGCGGGTGTCTGTGTCAGTAACGGAGAAGTGGTTTATGTAAGCCAAAACAGTCAGAGTATATAGATTAAGTATGTCCCCAGATTAACATTTCTGTGTGTTTTTGTTAGTCATCATAAAAAATCAATGTTTTTACTCAGACAATTTTGGCTTGAATTAAACCAGTTCTCAGTTATTCTGTCTGTTTGTCTGTGTCTCTCTTCCCCCCTCTCTCTCTAACTTACACCCATATACACACACACATTTATATAAATTGAGAAAACGTTTGAACATCTGATTGACATGTTTTGCTAAAGGTAAAGTATCCTCTGAGTTTCCAAACTTTTTCTCAATATATATACATATATATATATATAGAGAGAGAGAAATAGAGAGAGAGAGAGAGAGAGAGAGAGAGAGAGAGAGAGAGTAGAGAAGAAGAAGAAGAAGAAAAAGAAGAAGAAGTAGAAGAAGAGTGAGTATTGGAATTAAGATTAAAGTGGTCTAATGCTTGTAAGGACTAAAAAGTGATGATTTACTTTAATGTGACACTAGAAGTTTAATGTGGAAAAATTATACATTGCCATAAACATCACACAGGACAGCAATATATATATATATATATATATGTATATATATATATATATATATATATATATATATATATATATATATATATATATATTGATCTCCTTCGGTTATGGCATATCAATCCTTGTCGGTATTTAATGCCAAATCCTGTTTGGACATATATATATATATATATATATATGATAAAGTTCAACGCCTCTGTGTGTGTGTGTGTGTGTGTGTGTGTGTTCACAGGACAAAAGGGAATAGTAAATACATAAAAAAAGTATTCTCATGTGAAATTTTGTCAAAAAGACAATGAGGTACATGATATTTACTTTCCAGTTTGATAAAGGGGGTTTAAAGGGGTTGAACGCCTCCGGTGAAAATTCAAATACCTCCAATTTCGATTAAACTAGAAAAAAAACCTACCTGGCACTAAGTAAAGTTGATTTCAAAAATTTCACCATCTTACAATAATATTTAACACCCCTCCACCTAATGAGGTTTATAACACGGCACAGAGCCCCTTTGAAAGTGCAAATACATCCAGTTTTCTTGGAAGATTCATAAAAAAAAGTATGTATTCTAATGCAAAACTTAACGAGAAAAACAAAGAACTACATGAAATTCACTTTCCAGTTTGATTAGGATGATTGAAGCGGGTAAACGTCCCCGATGAAAATTCAAATACCTCTGATTTTATGTATATGCGTATATACGAGTATATATGTATATAAATATGAGTTTATATATATATATATATATATATATATATATATATATATATATATATATATATGTGTGTGTGTGTGTGTGTGTATGTGTGTGTGTAAAGGATTTATCTGCATATATATGAATGTATATATCTTATATATATATATATATATATATATATATATATATATATATGAGTATATATGAATGTATGTGTATATATATGAGTATATATGTATATTTATATGTAAATATATGATCGTACATGCATATATATATGTACATATTTGTATGACTATATATATGTATATATGAATATATATGTATATATGTGCATATGTACATATATATATATATATATTAGTATATATGTATATTCATATGTATATATATGAACTTACATACTCACATATATACACACACACGCACTCACACATATGTATGAGTATATATGTCTATATGTGAGTACATATATCTATATAATTATGCTCAACATCTGTCTGCGTGTCTGTGCAGCTATACGACGAAAGGGAATAGAAGATACATAAAAAGAAAATATCTATTCTTATGTAGGAGTTTATGAGAAGTACAATGAGGTGCAGGAAATGTAATTTCCACTTCTGTGAAAAATTAGATACCTTCGATTTTAATGAAATTAAAATCATATTGTTGATGCTTTCTGGAACTCAGGATCTTTACACCGATTTAATTATTGGCTACTAGGAAAAATACTGAATGACATATTTCAAGCGTTAACTGATTTGATTGTTGGAAACTGGAAAAAGTGCCGAATCACGTATTTCAATAGTTAATTGATTTGATAAATCATTATGTTTCAGAGTTTTAATTATTTCTCATTTTTCTTTTCAAATTGCTTTACTTTCTGTATAAAAAAACCCAGCATGCAGCCATGTCTTTTATATAAAGTTGGCCTGCATCATACTTGATTTGTTAAGTATTATAAATAGTTATAATGATCATATATTTCTCAGTTAATTCATTTTTAATTGTTAGTATTTATTGTGTTTTTTGAAGGAACATTGCAATATGCATGTCTTTATAATTTTTTCAAAGTTTTATTTACTTACATATTCCACGCAAAAGCCACAGTCTATGTGATAGCTGCTACAATTTGTAAACCAAAATATTGAGATAAAGTGTAAGAAGATTATATCTGGTTTAAAGGAAATACCTCTTTTACACAAAACTGGCATTCCTTTGAGTTATTAGAATGGATATAGATTTAAAATCTACATGATTGTTAATATTTTTATAAGGATAAACGAGTATTGACTTCAAAAGTATTTAGACAATTTTATAATTTTGTAGCCGAAGCCTGGCAATAAGAGCTTACAGATATTCCGCTCAACAACATTCAATAATATCGAAGCAGTACCTTTCATTAATTAGAATATAATTTTTGAAGGCTTTTTCTGAACCCAACGAGTTTTAAATGAGCTGAGTTCATTTATTTGCACAAAGTTAACTGGTTTCAAGTATTACTTTCTTACTCGAATAATTCTATTTACTATCAATCATTTGTTAACACACATTTAAATAGTTTCAAGTATTGCAACGTAAAACTGACAATTTAATTTAACATCAATCATTTGTTAACACACATTTAAATAGTTTCAAGTATTGCAACGTAAAACTGACAATTTAATTTAACATCAATCATTTGTTAACACACATTTAAATAGTTTCAAGTATTGCAACGTAAAACTGACAATTTAATTTAACATCAATCATTTGTTAACACACATTTAAATAGTTTCAAGTATTGCAACGTAAAACTGACAATTTAATTTAACATCAATCATTTGTTAACACACATTTAAATAGTTTCAAGTATTGCAACGTAAAACTGACAATTTAATTTAATATCAATCATTTGTTAACACACATTTAAATAGTTTCAAGTATTGCAACGTAAAACTGACAATTTAATTTAACATCAATCATTTGTTTGCACACATTTAAATAGTTTCAAGTATTGCAACGTAAAACTGACAATTTAATTTAACATCAATCATTTGTTTGCACACATTTAAATAGTTTCAAGTATTGCAACGTAAAACTGACAATTTAATTTAACATCAATCATTTGTTAACACACATTTAAATAGTTTCAAGTATTGCAACGTAAAACTGACAATTTAATTTAACATCAATCATTTGTTAACACACATTTAAATAGTTTCAAGTATTGCAACGTAAAACTGACAATTTAATTTAACATCAATCATTTGTTTGCACACAGTTAAATTTTTATTCAGAACGATTTGTAAGTGGATATTTTGTTGGTAATTCTATTTTTAAAAAAGAGCTAATTTGTTTGCTTACAATTAAGTGGTTTCAAGTATTGCTATTTAACACTAATAATTCAGTTCAACACTATTCATTCATTTGAACACAATGAAATGGTTCCAAGTATTGATATGTAACACGAATAATTCAATTTTAGCTCACATTTAAACGGTTTCAAGCTTTCTTATCTAACACAAATAATTCTATCAATTTACACACAATTCAATGGTTTCGAGTATTGCTATCTAAAACCAATAGTTTTATTTACACACAGTTAAACGGTTTCTAGTATTGCTAACAATTCAATTTGACATCAGCTAATTGTTTGTACACAATTAAATGGTTAAACAGTTCTATTTGACCCATAGATTTGACTTTATCAGACACCACCACTCTGAGTCAGATCTACACTTCTGAATGACCATAGAAAATATTGCTGATCTTACGTTGTCGAGCACTCACAGCTTACAATTTAAAAAAATATCATTATTATTATTATTATTATTATTATTTACTTATTAGAGTTTTTCACATCAGCATTAGCTGATGGTCATTCACTGGAGTTTGAATGACAGCAAGTCTCCTCAAGTCTCCAGGACTCTTCTTAGTATTCTGGCCGTTCTCAATAATGCTGTAGTTTGGAGGGTCTCCACTCGTCCGCCAACTTCCAAGTCCTCCAGTCCCTTTGGTAATCCTTTAGTTACTGTTCCAAAAGCACCAATTACAATTGGTATAATTGTCAACTGCATGTTCCATAGTTTTTTCAATTCCCTAGCAAGGTCGAGGTACTCATCCTTCTTTTTACATTCTTTCAGTTTTATTCTGTGGTCAGCCGGGACAGCAAATCGACTATTTTGCAAGTTCTCTTATTATTAGATTCGGTGATCCATGTGTATGTCAAAGTTTCATAGGGGTTTATGTATGTTATTTTCTAGAACAGCTGCTGGGTTTTGCATATGCCATTTGTTTGTGTGGTCAAATTTGAATTTCTTGCACATCTCCTAGTGGATCACATTGCCGACCCAGTCATGTCTAGTTTTATATTCCTTCTGCGCTAATTTGCTGCATTCGCTTATTATGTGATTGATGGTTTCATCTCTGTTACCGCATAGCCTAAATTTGCTATTTTGTTGAGTCTTATCAATTCTCGCCTTGATATGATTGGTTCTTACGGCTTTGTTTTGTGCTGCTATTAAGAGAGATTCTGTTTCTCTCTTAAAGTTTCCTTTTCTTAGCCATGTCCAGAGTTTGTCGAGTGAGATGTTGTTTATTAGTCGTTTAAAACGCCCATAGAGTTGCTTTCCTTCTCGTGTTTGTTTCCTAGTTATTGTCATTCTGCTATCCATCGTGTTATCAGTATCGTTTCTGGTGGCTATAATGAGTCCTCCATCGTGTTTTTGTATATAGTCTTCAAGTCGTTGTATCGATGCGTTAACGCTGTCTTCAATGCTGGCAAGTCCTCTTCCTCTCTTTTCTTTATAACGTACAGTCTGTCAACGTCGTCTCTGTGATGTAATGTCTTATGCATTGTCATTAGTTTTCTTGCTCTTTGGTTCATTTGTTTAAGTTTTTCTTTGATCCACTTGAGAAAGGGTCCGGAATATCTAACGAGTGGTACAAGCCCAGGTATTTATTCCTTTGATAAGGTTTCGGCTAGAAAGTTTTGTCTCGAGTAGTTTTCTAGTTCTCCTGAGATATTCTTCCTGAATTTTGTCTTTCATTTCCACTTGTTTGATGGCGTCAGCCTCCAGGATGCCCAAATATTTGTAGGTTTCATTTTCTGCGAGCGTTCTAATCTTGTCTTGATTTGGTAGTTCGATTCCGTCAGTTAGATGTCGTTTGCCACTTTTCACTACGAGCATTGCACACTTTTCAATGCCAAAATCCATTCCTATGTCCTGACTGTATATTCTAACTGCGTGTCTCAGTTTCCAGTTCATTTTCATTTTTTGCAAATAGTTTGATGTCATCCATGTACATTAAATGATTGATTTTTTCCTGCGATCTACTAAGCTTGTATCCGGCTGTGCATTTTCTGAGTATGTGGTTAAGTGGCATCATGGAAATTATGAATAGTAAGGATGATAGATTATCACTCATTAGAGCTTTTCACATCAGCGTTAGCCGATGTTTTTTCACTGGAGTCTGAGTGACAGCAAGTCTCCTCAAGTCTCCAGGACTCTTCTTAGTATTCTGGTCGTTCTCAATAATGCTGTCGTCTCCACTCGTCCGCCAACTTCCAAGTCCTCTAGTCCTTTTAGCAATCCTTTAGTTACTGTTCCAAACGCACCAATTACAATTGGTATGATTGTCACCCGCATGTTCCACAGTTTTTTCAATTCCCTAGCAAGGTCGAGGTACTTATCCTTCTTTTCACTTTCTTTTAGTTTTATTCTGTGGTCAGCCGGGACAGCAAAGTCGACTATTTTGCAAGTTCTCTTTTTTTGTTGTTGATTATTATTGAGACTGGACTTCTGGCCGGGATTAGGTGATCCGTTTGTATGTTAAAGTCCCATAGGAGTTTATGCGTGGCATTTTCTAGGACAGGTGCTGGGTTGTGCATATACCATTTGTTAGTATGGTTGAATTTAAATTTCTTACACATTTCCCAAAGAATCACCTTGCTGACCCAGTCGTTTCTCGCTTTATACTCCCTCTGTGCTAATTTGCTGCATTCACTTATTATATGATTGATGGTTTCATCTCTTTCACCACATAACCTGCATTTGCTATTTTGTTGAGTCTTATCTATTCTCGCTTTCATATTGTTGTTTCTTATGGCGCTGTCTTGTGCTGCTATTAGGAGAGATTCTGTTTCTCTTTTAAAGTTTCCTTTTCTTAGCCATGTTCAAGTTTTGCCGTGTGAGATATTGTTTATTAGTCGTTTAAAACGCCCATAGAGCTGTTTTCCTTCCCATTTTTGTTTCCTAGTTATTGTCATTCTGTTGTTCATCGTGTTCTCAGTATCGTTTCTGGTGGCTATAATGAGTCCTCCATCGTGTTTTTGTATATAGTCTTCGAGTCGTTGTATCGATGCGTCAACGCTGTCTTCAATGCTGGTAAGTCCTCCTCCTCTCTCTTTTCCTGAAAAATATAGTCTGTCAACGTCGTCTCTGTGATGTAATGTCTTATGCATTGTCATTAGTTTTCTTGCTCTTTGGTTCATTTGTTTAAGTTTTTCTTTGGTCCACTTGAGAAAGGGTCCGGAATATCTAACGAGTGGTACAAGCCCAGGTATTTATTCCTTTGATAAGGTTTCGGCTAGAAAGTTTTGTCTCGAGTAGTTTTCTAGTTCTCCTGAGATATTCTTCCTGAATTTTGTCTTTCATTTCCACTTGTTTGATGGCGTTAGCCTCCAGGATGCCCAAGTATTTATAGGTTTCGTTTTCTGCGAGCGTTTTTATCTTATCCTTGTTTGGTAGTTCCATTCTGTCAGCTAGCTGCCGTTTGCCACTTTTCATTACAAGGATTGCGCACTTGTCTATGCCAAATTCCATTCCTATGTCCCGGCTGTATATTCTAACTGTGTGCATTAGGATTTCCAGTTCATTTTCATTTTTTGCAAAAAGTTTGATGTCGTCCATGTACATTAAATGATTAACTTTTTCCTGTGATCTACTGAGTTTGTATCCGGCTGTGCATTTTCTGAGTATGTGGTTAAGTGGCATCATGGAAATTATGAATAGTAAGGGTGATAGAGCATCTCCTTTGAAAATCCCTCTTTGGATCTTTGCTTCAGCTAATCTTCATCCTCCTGCAGTCGGTTCGACTCTCCAGGTTTTCATAGTTTTGTCGATGAAGTTTATGACTTCGTCTGATATTTTGTATATTTTGCGGCTATTTATTATCCAGCTATGCGGAACCATATCATATGCCTTCTTGTAGTCAATCCAGGCCATAGCTAGATTTTTCTGTCTGGTTTTGCTCTCATCTAGGATGTGTTGATCTATGTAGAGTAATTTTTTCTGTTCGTCAGGGAATAATCCGCGGCTTGTTAGAGAGTAGTAAATCTCTTCCCTTATTTGTGCTGTTAATATTTTCCACATAATTGGTAGACAAGTTATGGGTCTGTAATTGTTTGAGGCGGTTCCTTTGTTTGGGTCCTTTTGTATCAATATGGTCCTTCCGTTAGTCATCCACTCTGGTACGTGTGCTGTTTGTAGGCATTTGTTCATTTCTAATGCTAGTCTGTCGTGAATTGAGGTGAACTTCTTGAACCAGAAACCATGTATTCCATCATGGCCTGGCATTTTCCAGTTTTATACCTTTTTAAGTGTCGTTTTGAGTAAATCAGTGTGTATTTCAGCTGTCGTGTGTAGTGGCTAATTTCTTTTACTCCGCACTGTAGATTATTACGAAGGGTTTATAAAATATCCTTGGCTCACCAAAGAAGTCAATATCCAAGAGCTTTTCCACGTATTTGCTGGGTTTATATTTTTAAGGAAGATACAGAAAGGTGTTCTTTGATATATTAACTTGATTGTTATTTAATATAAATTTCTTCGAATGGTTTATATATGTTTGATTTGTTTTTAGAAGAAAATTTGTTCCATCGACGTGATTCTAATTTGAGATAGTTAAAGGAAGTTTAGCCCTATTCCTTGCTCGAATATATTTTGGCAGAATTGATTTGTAGCAGTGATCTTAAGTGAGTTAGGAAAAAGAAAAGAACGAAGAATAACCGAGGGGAAAGAAAAAGAAGAAAAAAAAAGCAATTAGGAAAAGAAAAAAGTAAAGAAAAATTACAAAAGAAAGAAATGAAGAAAAATGAATGTACGAATAACAAAAATAGAAAAAAGTAATGATAGTAAAAAAAAAAAAGAAAGATATTCAGATACATGATAAAGTTGAGGTTACGTCAGTCCTTGAAAAAATGCGATTTGCATTTATTATGCAAAAAACGATCCAAATGGCGTCATAAAATGAAAAGGTAGTGAGAAAGTCAGTGATATATTCCATACAACTTGACCAAAAGTAAATAAGCAAAGAAAAGATTCTATATCCAATCAAATTGCTTTAGACGAAGAAACAAGGTTTATCTACTAAGTTAAGTTTACTGTTTGGTTTTAGTCTCTTTTTTTCTCTATTGTTATTGAAAATCATAAACTTTTATTTTAAAGCCTCATTATATGAGTATGTTTTTTAGTCTAAATAATTTGCCATTAAAACAAAAATGATTCAAATTGTGTGGCATGATCCAGGAAATGAAAGGAAGAGAATCATTGAAGACATTTTTGCTTAATACAAGTTCGCACACCCGAAATATTTCTTTTTCATAAAAGGTTAATTTGCTTCGAAAAATGCCAGTATTTTATTATTTTCAGTTTAACATTATACAATCAAAAATAATAAAATGACTTATTTATTTCCAAACTCTACAACATTGAAACTCTCCAAACAAAAATATGAATACTTATATATATATATATATATATATATATATATATATATATCCTGTAGAGTTTAATGATTAATAATTTCCTGTAATATTCGTTTTGATTGTACCACGTTCCACAAGGAATAATAAAATCCTATTATATTTGGTTTCGAAGAAAATGAACTTTCGTTTAAAATGAAAAAAATAGTTTGATTTAGTTTGGTGTATTTTTTAGATAGCTATCAACCGAAATTTGATGGATTTGTAAATGTTTGGTTATAATAATTAACTTTTTATGTTCAAAGTCTATCTTTTTCATCATCCTTTTTATTTTTTTATGATAATATTCGTTTCTTTACAGACTGTCACATAGTTTCAAGTATTCCCATTTAATACTAATAATTTATGCTTGATAATATGGTTTCCAATAACAATTCATATTTGATAAAAATAATCATTTGTTTACGCAGTTATACGGTTTCAAGAATTCCTACTGATACGATATCTTGTACTAATAATTTTTTTTACAGATCTATATAAGCCATAGGACCCTAACACCGGATCATTAATACCAACAAAGGGGTACAGTACGCTCCTCGGAGTTTAAGAACTAGAGCCTCACTAACAGATGAAATTTAGTGTTATACAGAGGACATCCCTTTTATATCTCTGCAGGGGATACAGTCAGTGTATTCTAAGCCCCATTAAATAATTGGTATGGGGTATACTTATTTATGAGTGATAATGTTTGTGATATAATATTTAAATTCAATTTCGTAAATAACACAAGTCCTGCTCGGTTATTCACTATCTTTCCATTATTGCATATGGATTTATTCATTTCTGTTTGACTATTTCTCATTTATTACCTATATAGTTTATATATCTTCGAGTATATGCTGAAAAGTTCTTGGCTCGATCGGGAAACAAAAAATTCTGCTGTTCAATGCACTTGGCATATCGTTTCTCAGGTTTATTTAACACTTCTAAAAATTAGAAAAAATCGTTTTAATTGGGCTGAGAACTTTTCGGCAACCATTGGTATCTATCTATCTATCTATCTATCTATCTATTAGAGTATCAGGACATTTCCAAAGAGAATTTAAGATTAATTTAGAATTGATTTTACGTGAATATATTTGTATGCATGTATAAGTCTGTGTGTGTGTGTGTGTGTGTGTGTGTGTGTGTGTGTGTGTGCTTACATAGTTATACTTGAGTTCATTGAATTTAACCATTACAAAATATTTACTCTTGCACCTAGTTTTTACCGTCTTCATCTTCTTTGGCATGTAAACTTCGCTCCCTAAAAATTGTGTGGCTCGGAAATGAGATTACTAATAGTTCGTACGACATTTAGTTCGCATACTCAAAGCAAAAAAAGTAAAATGCCGTTTTCTATAGTAATCTTCGAAAAATAATATTCTAAGTTTCTATACGTATTTCTTTACATTTTTATACTTACTTCTTTAATTCATTGAATTTATTCTTTTGTTCCAAACAATGTCAGAGTATTCAGCTAGTTTTTTTAAATTTATTTTTATTTTTATTTTTTTTATAAATTTGACACTAAAAAATTTACTTATTTTTGTTTTCTATGTAAATTTACTTCGGACTTTTGCAAAAGATTTTTCAAGAGTGCGACTAGATATGATTATTCATTCAGTAAAAATTACATTTAAGAAATAGTTAGACACTCGTGATAAAGAAAACACAAGTCAGTCATGAAAAATAAAATTTTATTGTCAAAATTTGCGTCGTTATCAAGAACAAAGATTAGGGAAAATATGTAGTTAAATTTATGTGACAAAATTATTTACCTTAGCTCAATTGCAACTTTTTTCTTTTTTTCATCAAGCCTTTTGGATTATTGGTTCCCATATCATATTCATCTCTATATTTGGTCTACTCAACAAGTCACATAGGCGCTGCTTCTTTATGACGTCTTATTCCCCAATGTTATTCACTATCAATTACTTTTTCATCCCATAAGAGCAGATGGTTTCTCTTTTTTTTCCATATATGGTCAGCCATACCCGACTTTTCGATTTCACCAACGTACTGCTTTTCGATGTTCCTCTTAGCCTTACTTATAATGGGCAGTATATGGGAGACACAAAATGCAATATGAGCTAAGTTAAAAAATCGTACTTAATAGTGATAAGTTGTATCACATAGGTTGATTAAGTAATTAGGTTTATAAGACCCAAAAATTTACGTAAACTGCCCAGCCGGACACATCACAGCGGGTATAGGCGTTTGCTTAAAAGCGCTTCTAAGTGAAATTATCTGAAGGTCACAGGTTCAATCCAGACAACAGGTAATTAACAAAGAAAACTTACAATAACTTAACACTTGTACCCGGTTATGGTTAACGGGATTCGAACAACTTACTCCTTGGATTCGAAGTTCTGTATAAGCTCCAGAGTTTGACATGAAACACCTGAAGAAACATTGTGAATATAGCAATAAAAGATGAAGGCGATACTCCGGATACTCTAAATAATAAGAGTTATCAAACTTCATCTCAGAAATTTTGACAGGTAATAAACCTGTTAAGAACGTGTTGTAAATATTTGTATTGTATATTTTGGACATAAATCGTAATTGCTGAGCTGCTTTGGTTTTCCTTGGTATTGCTTTGTACAAACTGCTTTGAGCAGACGTTTGTTAAATTTTTATTTTAAAACATCCTTTATTTTTGCAAATTTATGACTACAACTTTCCCTGATTATAAAATGCTTCCCAGTTGTATATTTATACCGTCTTTTTCTTTTAAAGGTCAGAGTGGGGCAGGAAACAACTGGGCCAAGGGTCACTACACCGAAGGGGCAGAACTGATTGACTCTGTGCTCGATGTCGTTCGTAAGGAAGCCGAAAGTTGCGACTGCATCCAAGGTTTCCAGCTGACTCACTCATTGGGAGGTGGCACTGGCGCTGGCCTTGGAACTCTTCTCATTAGCAAGATACGGGAAGAATATCCCGATCGTATCATGAACACCTTTTCAGTGGTTCCATCTCCGAAGGTAAATGATGGTAACTCAAGTCAATGATTAAAAATTTAAAAAAAAATGGTCTTCGTAAAAATTTTCGCAATATATTAAAAAATAAAAGAAATAATCATTTCATTGTAAATCCTTTAAATACGTTATCAGACACAGCTGCACGCACAAGCAGCCCCACTCCACCACCCGCGCAAATATATACATAGATAGTATAAGAGTTATGAATCATACGAAATATAGGTAAATACAGAGGTAAACTCAAAACCTGACGCGTACAATAGGATTAATGAAAGGTTTGCGACTTAACCAAGAAGAGGATGACCCTTAAAATCTATTAATCCATTTATTCTTTTATTTCAAGGGTGAGAGGAAAGGTTAAAAATGATCTGCCAAGTGGGAATATATGGAATATGTACGTTTTATGACTCTTAGTCAGTCCTTTGATCTAAGATGGGAGAATTTAAACATTTGGTTGGGTGAGGAACTCGTTATTATTTGTGAAAATTTTGATCTGAAATCTTCACAGCAAAATGTTACCTCTATATAATTAATATCCACCACTGAATTAAGTGCAGTAACAAGGCAGGAGATTATGCGAAACAAGAAATATTTTTTGTGTAAACTTGATTTGACTACCGACTTAAATGTATATCAATATTAAGGTTATGATTGCTCATTAGGTTGTGTGTATCCTATGGGGAGGTAGGGGTAAACCGCCAGATCCTGGGAGCTAAAAATTTGTGTATTATGGTAACTTGACTTGTGAAGGAAAATCGGGTTGGTGGCACTGACCTTCGTGGGCACTAAGGTCGCCGGAGGTTAATTTAGGTTTAAAAATGCAATTTCCGGAAAGAGAAAATAAGCTGACTATGAAATAGAAAAATGTTTTTCAAATGGTGAGAGTGTATGATATTAGTTCTGATCTCAGGGGTTACTGGAGGTCACACGGAAGTATAACAAAGCTTTGTAAGTTTATAGCACATTTTTATAAGAATTTCTTTTCAGATATAACTTGAAATATTATGGAATTGTCTTTAGAAGCGCGAATTTTTCTGGGGACATCCTTCAATTTAAAAGTACAAAAACTCAATCCGTTGAAGTTAAAGTACCAGTATACACGGTGTAGGAGATCAAGACTGTAAAATTTTCCAGGACTTAAGATATCCAACAATTTTGCATGAGTTGATTCTAATGGAAGCATTTACTGACTCATCAACGGTCCTAAAATCGTTTTACTGACTTTATAATCATTTTTTAACCAAATCTTAATCACATAGAGGCGGATATTTCCGGCATTTTGTGATGAGACTTTGATGCAGTTTTGGCATCAAAAATACGAGTACTCCGTAAGTAATGCCTCCAATTTATTTTCCCTGAAACTAATACAGATACGCTGAGCGCAATATTAACATTGGATAGAGCAAATTTTCTGCAAAAAACATTATCCTCACTCAATAGTCACCATCACTGACTATCCATTTTCACCCCAGATGGACAATACAAGAACAAAAGCCGATATGTCTCGATCGTAAAAACCTACACCATTAGAGGCGACCCACCTTTTCACAGCACTGATGATGGTATCGTTCAGGAAAATGTCAGTAAAATCTATCTTTCGTCGGCGTAGATAAATTGATGAAAGAGTTGTTCATTATGTGGTTTGACTGCTGTTTTGAACGTAACCTGTCGTTCAATGGTCCACCTCTGTTTAGATGTCAGACGCCATTTTGACAGAATACGACTTAGTTGGTATCTACAACAAGCCAGAAAAAGTATGGGTTAGTGACAAAAGGTTCAGCCTCGACTGCTATACCACCAGCATCCGCTACTGACATCGTGGGTCAACATAATAAAATAGAGCACGTTACTTTCGGAGCGATCTTTTCATATATGTATTTCACGTATGTATTCATCGTGAATGAAAATGCATGGTGGTGACGTGAAAAATAATGGTTTGTGGTTAAAAACTTGCTCTATTCAACAGTGTGCACTGTGTTGTGTTGTTTACTAACGAGCACTAATACTGCGGCCATTATCTTCTGATAATCACCTCGAAACAGGGACGAAACAGAGATGACAAATCTTCTAAACAATTATAGAATTTTTATAATTTTCGGAAGCCGGTTGAGTGGAAGGTGATCACGGGTCTTCAGGCCAGTTGTCTGGGCGCGATGACCGAGCTGTTAATCGCTAATTTTTACTCAGAATAAAACGTACCTTGCCAAGTTGGCTTTTTCCGACCAACGTTTCGTTATCGACTTGTGTCGAGTCTTGACACGGACTTACCGTAATTATGATTCTCAATTTCCAGATGCAGGATATTTTGTTTACCTTAACTACCCAACAAGTGGAATAATACTTTCATTGTCTTACTTTGCACGCGATGATAGGGTTATTTCCTGATTATCACACCATTTCCAGCTGCCGTATTACACTTGTATCTGTTCTAGTTTCCATGGAAATAAACAGGCGAATTTACTTTCTGAGAGTCTCTTGTATTTCAAATAACATAGAGTGTTTATCGTTAACTTTACATGATGGGAATTGTGACATGATTTAACTCTTGAAGATGGTTGTTTAGTAAAAGCAATTGTTGAAATGAAGTGATCCCTTTATTAAAAAGAAGGTTCTTGTGGTGAAGCGGTTATCGTCACAGAAAAAGTAAAAATTTTGGACGATGTATTTTGCCTTTCTAATGTCTTTAAAAATCAGGAATCTATCTCTTCTTGCCCTATGTGTAAACAGTAAGATAGACTGAGCTGTTCAGCTTCTACGTGGGTAGACCTGTCGAGGAGAAGGAAAAACTGAATTCAAAATCACAGGGCATCGGAGCCAAGCAACTCTACTCCATAAAAAACTATCTTATACGGCAACTGCAGCAGTATCACTGATATCGTAGCGTGGCTGCAATCCTGTTCTCCATAGTCTCCAGATAACACAGGAAGAAAGGTATAATTAAAGATTTGTATCCTTTTTCTATTAGAAGATAACATTTGAATTTTCTTTGCAGGTATCCGATACAGTGGTGGAACCTTATAATGCAACTTTGTCTGTTCATCAGTTAGTTGAGAACACCGACGAAACATATTGTATTGATAATGAAGCACTCTATGATATTTGCTTCCGTACACTCAAACTGACTACCCCGACTTATGGAGATTTGAATCACCTCATTTCAGCTACGATGTCTGGAGTTACAACCTGTTTAAGATTTCCTGGTAAGACAGCTTTTATAAAACAATTTTTTCAGTTTTTTGTCATAAAAGAGTATCTGTATTGACATCCATAAAAGTAGAATTATATATTTGCGCATTTTAGTTGGCACGGTCTTCCATTATTTTTGACCAAGCAAACTTTGACGGAATTACTTGCAGTCGGGATAACATTTCTTTAAGATCTAATATCAGTATTTTTTTCTTTTTTAAATTGTTTTTATTCATTATCATATACCCTCGAATATACGATTAATTTGATAATGATTCAATTGAAAGTTACTTGGTTTAAGGAGTAACTGTTGATTTGCTTTAACGAAACTCCCCAACTCAGCATTTTAGACTGGTTCTCTATTTTACTTCTCTGTTACAAATGACACATTAGCAGTTTTTGTATTGAGAAAATACACCGCATTTACATCTTTTTCCAAGACTGAAGTCTATCCTCATCGGGGATTAACACGAAGTTTGATTGATAAGTAAGGTTCTTATTGTATAGGATCGCTAATAGTTGAAAAAGAAACATTTTCCATACAAGGAATTGTATTCAGTAGCATATAAAATCCTGTTTAAATGTATTTAGTGTCAGTTCGTTAATACTTGTCAAAATTATGAATAATAATGGTTAAGAGAACTTCATAAAAAGTCGAAAGAAGTTTGACATTTGTCTGTTAGTCTCACTCTATTAGAGATACAAGTCTTTGCCTCTTATTAAACGAGTTCTTCGGCTTATTTTTTCTCCATTTTAATTCGCCGTACATAAATTTTTATTTTATCTGTTTATAGCTTTCTGCATATTGTAACTTGGGTTCCTTTAACGGCCATTTTCCATACAAGGAACATTATACAACAAGAGAAGCCTTAACAAAACTCTTTTGGTTGTTTAAACATTGATCTATATATAAAATAGAATGATAAGAATGAGGTTTCTAGATTCTATACTCTTCCAGCAGTCTTTTAAACTTCTTATTTCCTTTACTTAAATTTTACTCAAGTAAAATCTAACAAACAAAAATATATCTTCATGTGGACTATATAAAATTAATGTAACTTATGAGGTGTATCAAATTTTAAAAGCACATGAATGCGCTGGTGTCATTTTGGTGGGGAAACTAATGGCCTATGTTACAACGTTTACTTGTTTGCTCGATTTGAAACTAAAAAAATTCTAGGAATATGAATAAACTAAAAAATGCAATGTCTTTACCAATCGAACCTTGGCACGCACACACAGTAAAGTCAGATATGGATTTGTGTAAACAAAATAAGCTAGTTTGGCGTTGGAGCTGTCACTTTGCTCAGATGATTGCATCTAGTTTATGTTATTCATTCGACGGCATATCTATGAGTAAAAGCAACAGTTACGAAGAGTTGGACGAGATAAGGTTATGTCTGAACAACGAGATCAGTAGCTGACTTTGAAACCGTCTCTATTGCCATCTTGATTTTAAAAATCAACTGGTGAAAAAAATCTTTCAATAATAACTCTGTTATTTCAATCGAGAAAACACACACACACACACACACACGCACACATGCGCACACATGCGCACGAACACAAACCCTTTCATACATCGTCTGCATTCAAAGAATTGTGCTGTATACAATACAGGTATTTATGCTTCTTCACATGCACATAAAATACTCTTAAGATAAAAATGTTAAAACATTGAAGATAGGACCAAATAAATTATACTTCTAACACGATATATATATTAGCTGAAGTACCCGTGTACATAGGGAAAAAGTCTTAAAAATCTTTAGAAATCCCTTCTAGTTATTTCATTTTTCGAGATAAATTGTTTCTTTGTTATAAATAAAAATTGTTACCGAACGGTTTCTAACAGTAATTGTTGCTAGAAAAGATCGGTTTTTTGTTTAAAGGTATATCAACCTTCGTGGGTTATCTAATGCCAAAGCACTCTTGGCAAAGAACCGATAGCTCGGAGAGTTCATACTTTTCCTAAGGGTAATTGTCTGAAAGTAAATGTAATAGCGTGACTGGAGTTCGTTGTTGCAGTCCGGAACTTTAGCAATTACGTCACGAGGTTCTTCCTGTTATAAGGTTAATATCGTTTTTTAAAAACGTTCAAGTAGTTTTGTTGGGGAAATATATTTAGAGATCTATCGATTTAAATATTTAAGTTTTTTGTCGGGAATAGTAATTCTAACTATAATAACGATTTGATAGATAGATAGATAGATAGATAGATAGATAGATAGATCGGAAAAAAAGGAAGAAAGAAATATTCATGCATATACTGATATTAGGTCAAATGAAAATATTGACGCTCTTCTGTTCCCTCCCCTCTCTCTCTTTTTTTTTAAAGAACAGGAAACTGGAAGCTAATGGTAATATACTACAATTAAAAAAGACAATTCAATTCATTTCAACTTCTCTCCGTTTGTAAAAGAGAGATTTGTTCCATTCTTGTAGCTTATAAACGAGTTTTTATTTTATTTTATTTACCTTTAGATGTTTATCACCACCAGAAAAAGTAGAAATAACTTTAGCTATCGATTTGTAGAAGTACATGTACTCAAAAAAAGAGAAACCCCAACAAACATGTTAGATAGAATGAAGTAGTACGAATAATATGATAAATGTGAGTGTGAATAGATAGTTAATAATGATGTCGTTATGTTTGATTCACAAAATTATTTAAAAGGAGAGCAGATTTAAAAAAATATGAAAGAAATGTACAGATTTTTAAAAGTTATAAAAAGATGCAAAAAATTGTGCAAATACGGACTTTTCACTCGTTGGCATTTTGAAATACAATTAAAATTTCTTTCCAAGCAGATAGAACTTTTTTTTTATCCTTGTGAGTCAAATCATAAACAAAGTTGGGTTGTATAACCGAAGCCTTTAAAATCCATCAGTTTATATTATATTTGATAATGGATCCTTTTGATTCGTTATTGGATCAAAGTGAATCGAATATGAAACGCTCATAGAGACTTGTTTTTAATTAGCACATCAAAAAAGAGGGAATGATGCATTTGTATTAGCCACAGTTTTTTTTTATCGGGAGAATATTGTGGATTAAATGAGATAAAATCAAATCAGCCACAAATTGTTCTATTTGCAAACAAATGAATAAAGATAGATAATGACATCAGTGTGTGATATTTTTTCTTTTCTTTTCAGCTTTTAAAATTGTTGTAGTTGTTGTTGTGGTTTTCAGAGGATTGGTTTTCGATTTAAAATGCCCCACCTCCATAAATACATAATAAATATTCGATTAACGAAGTTTTTTTAACATGTCATTTATCAGTAAGGAATGGTAACTGGATCTAAGGGAAAAATAATAGTAATTATTGAAAGTATTGAACCATTAACAGGACACAGATTGTTGTTTCATACTGAAATCCATTTTACGTAAATGCACTCAGTTTTTCCAGATGAGTTAGTTAGATTGCAATAACCAAATCCGTGCACGTTTATTTACAACCGAACCTAATATCGATTTACAATATATCTAAAATAATTCCCAAATTCAAATTTGCGCTACCTCTTTAAAATTGGTATGATTTAGAAATAAATTAAATCTGAAAGGTTTGGTAGAAATTTATATATATATATATATATATATATATATATATATATATATATATATATATATATATATATATATATATGAAATTTAAATTAAGTTAAAATATAAACTTTGATATTCAAATTTGATATTCTATTTTTGAATATTTTATTGGTCCTGATTGCAATTATTCCCTACTCCGGATTTACTGGATTGAATGATATCTTATATATATATATATATATATATATATATATATATATATATATATATATATATGTGTGTGTGTGTGTGTGTGTGTGTGTGTGTGTGTGTGTGTGTGTGTGGGTGGGTGTTTGATGAAATAGGACAGATATTTCTGCCTATTTCTTTGGTGATCCGTTCAAGTTTTCGTATAAGTCATTTGACTTCTGGATGGGATAAGGCACCATCTCGAATTCATTCTATCTTCATGTCAAACGATTCATACGAAGACTTGAACGTATCAACGATAAAATTGGCAGAAATGAAATGTCTGTTCTATTTAATCAAACATGTCTAAAGATAAAATGCTTCACGCATATGTATATATATATGAGGGGGGAGAGAGAGAGAGAGAGAGAGAGAGAGAGAGAGAGAGAGAGAGAGAGAGAGAGAAAATTAAAAATAAATCGTCGATTTTCCGATAGAAGCTGGAAAGATGGAGCCATTAGTGTTGAAATCTTAAAATCCCGAATTAAAACCGCCGATAAAAACGAATTAAAAAGGATTTCATACACAAACATTTTCTTCACGTTACTCTCAGTTTCATAAGGTATTCTCAATCATCAGACGCATGATACAATGATTTTCTAGGTTTCCTGTGTCACATCCTGGTGAGGTGGGGTCGGTAAAACTGAACTTTATGTGGGCACTAGAAGTAAAATGGCAGAACACAATTTTTGTGACTTTAAACTCCAAGGACCATCACAGACGATATGAAGCTCGTGTACATCACCACATTGTCTGCACACAGTGAACTCTCACTAATTGTATTTCTGCTTCCAGTCGTTGTTTTTCCTATCCGAAGTCGCGGTAAATCACCTGAAGAAGTCCAGAGGTGAAATTTGGCCGAAACGTAGTGAAAGAAGAAACAAC